>JAIPRN010004252.1:0-16090 GCA_025469175.1 Geopemphigus sp. TES_GeoC_2020 | reverse complement strand
TGTGACATTTTTTTATCCGTATAATATATATTAGGTATTTATATAGAAAAGTCGAAATTAATTTTTTTTGTTTATATAATACAAATTGTAAAGTTATATATATATACTTATAAATACAAACATAGGTACAAACATATATATTATATATACGTATATAATAATAATATAGCTCTGAAAAATAATTTTAAATCGCGAGTATGTGTGTGTGTGTGTGTGTGTGTCTGTGTGTGTATAATCGTCAATCTCGCGAACGATATAGCTGAAGGCACAGCGCGTTCTCTCGTTTATTATTTTTTTTTTGGTTTATGCGTTTTTGGATTATTATGTTTTATATTCGATAAATAAAAACGTCGCGTGTATATTTCCGGTCACGTGTTCATTGTATTACGCAACACCTGCATTTCGGTTTTTTCTTCAACACTACGTGTTCTACCTGGGATGGCTCGTTTCCATTTATCACAGTTCCTGAAACCAAACGAAAAGTAAAATTCGCGCACAACGATATTTTCAAAGGGTCGTGTGGTGGTTGTAAGTCCGACGATAAAAAACGTCTAGGTACGAAACAAATTTTCCGCTAATTTATTACGACAATTCAACGCCCACCGCCGACCGCGTGTCAATTGTATATTATTTATTCTTTATTCGGGTCGCGTCGACGTAATGAAACAATAATATTATATTTCCGAGTATATACGTAATTCGATCTTGTTGATCTCGAATGTGTGTCGTTTTTACGTCGTAACGTATCATAACTTGCAGTATACGCGTCCTAAAACAAAATTTCCGTCGAGAAATGTATCCCAATATCGAGAACGTAATTAGAAATGTATTACGGGGCCAATACGCGTGTTGTCGGCCGAAGGATTTTGTGATATAAGCAAGTTACGTTGAAACTGGCGAATTTGTTTCGTAACGAAATCAATTTCCAGAGATCGCCGCCGAATCGTTAAATTGTTTCGTCGTGACAAAATGTACCGTCGCGGCCGGCGGCCAATTTAAACCAAAAATGAAACGTAAACTCTCGTGATTTTATACGAGAAACAAACGAAATTCCGTCGTGTTTTCATTATCGCCTAGTATTTTTTCGGGTCTTATTTTCGGATTATGAAACGTCCACAACGGATCGTCCTAATCGTCTTCACAGTTAAACGAAACGTTACGGTTCTTTCTTTAGCGCACTCGCTTATAAATCTAACCCAGAAACGTAAGAAGAAAGGTGCCGTCGGTGTTTCGTAACCATTCTCTTTGTCTGTGTCGATACAACGTAATAACAAGGCCCCCCCGGGGGGGGGACTATTAAGTAAAAAAACGAATTTCTAAATTAACGATATTTCCGGAAGGTATCCCGTTACATTAACGGAGTAATAATAAACTAATTTCCGAAAAATAATTCGTTCGTTTTCGTTATTATTTATCGAGTAAATAATCGTGCGTTAACTAACAGTCGTGGTTTAATCGAAGATTTTTGCGTTACGCGTATGAAAGACGAGAAAAATTTCCGAGGAACATCGCAGGGATTCCTCATTCCCGCGACGTTCCCCGGGAATTTTAGTACGTTTCGTTTTTTCCCGAAAAACTTTTCGAATTTTACGTTTAAATTGGTCCGCGCTCGTGAAATGTCGCGACGCTACCGCGAAACCGTTATCGCGTTATGGACTCCCTCGCCAACTACCCGTCGGACGGCAATGATTATTCACCTGTTTGAACTTCCACGTTCGGTGGCACCGCGTTCTTTTCGCCGCGCGTACCACCGCCGTTCACTTTGTTTGGCGTGGACGTCACCGGTTGCTGTTTGGCCAGGTCCGAACCACGGTCGGGCGACGGCAACAGCGGCGACGTGGCGCTGGTGGGCGTCGGCGTGATCGGTTTGCCCTCCTTGATCAGTTCGACGATTTGGTCGGCCTCTCTCGACAAATCGCCGTCCGGTCTGAACGGGTTGTCCCATCCGTCCGAACTGAAAAACACGACGGGACGTTAATAATACCGGACGGTAAAAGAAAACACCGCGCGAAATACGACGCCGACCCCGCGGGCGTTAGGGCCGTCGTGACGCGTGTACAACGAAAGCGCTCGCGGATATTTTTTTTCGTAAACCACACGCGATATAACGTTTTGGAGTTCGTGACGTCGTCGGGTGGAACCATCACCACCACCACCACTACCATGCGTCTGTCGGACAACGACGGCGACGACGATGATTGTCGGAATTCCATCTCGTCCGACGGTTACGCTACACGCGCGCTCGTACGTACGTACGAATGCGTAGACTCGAAAAGGTGGTGCACACATACACACACACACACACACACATATACACGACAGGAAGAGGGAACAACACACCAGGTTCACGGGCCATTGCCGGTTCGCCCAACCGTGATTGTTTTGTCCATGAAAAATCTCGTACCGACACGATGACGATGGTCATCAATGACGATCGTCGGACAGACACACACACACAGGCGCGTATATATATTACGAGATTGACGAGAAGTGCGTGTGTCCGTCCCGTAATTACTACTGAAACGTCGGTCGTTGGAGAAACGTGGTTGAGGACGATGGTAAAAACGCCGGGACAGACACGGGCACCACACGATGGCGGGGGAGTTTTTTCTTTTCGTAATTCGTTTTTGATCGGACGAATAAAACGCGATCGTTATGGCGCGTTTATATACACCCGCTCGACAAATGGTCGAAAGCTCGCGTGTATCTCCGGTTGTTTTTCGTCAATATCGTATCCGTTCATCAGAACGCGTACTGTGACGGTTTTCGTACACGAAATACTATTAATCATCTTACTTAAGCACGCCTAACGCGAAACACCCAACGCGTTCGTTCAAAAACCGAGACGATAATCACTTAATCTCGGAACTATAATGTCCGCGATACGCGATTGCAACGCACGTTCGCACGTACTTGAACGATTATCGCAAACGCGACTTCGAGACGAAAACACCACTCGAACGCTCGAAAATACGCGCGTTATACAAATAGTTGGCGTACGCGAGATAAACACGTGTACGACTTAGCGTCGTTTTTTTGCCGCACAATTACGCGTAGTATTACGGTCTTTGAGTTCGACACTATGAATTGTTCGAACGCGACAATTGTAAAACGGTCTCTCTTAGTCGGGACACACGACGACCTTTAAAGAAGGTGCGTCGGTTTGGCATTCAAAAGCGGCGTGCGCGCCATAATTTCGGACCGGGCGAAAGGTCTCGCCCACGCCTAGTAATATAACGTACGTCATCGTCGTTCGCCGTCAATCGTCGCCGATAAAAATACGACTAAACGGGGCGGAGTATCCTTCGGTTGTATTGTGTTACGCGAATAATACGCTCCCGTGGAACGTTCCGCGCCACTACTCGTCCGAGTGGTCGGTGACGGGCCTAATGGCGAAATATCAAAAAATTGTCGGCGAACCACAACACGGGGACACCGCGATTGGACGATCTCCAAAAACGTCGGCGAAACGGATTATTCTCTCCCCGGTCTTCTCGCCGCCCGTTAGAATCCGCGAAGAATTCGAAACGTCACCCGAATTCAGTTTTTATACGCCCGATCATCGTCACCGATACCGGGCGTACATCGACGACGGTACGGTAATGTCGGTTTTATTTTCTTCGCGCGCGCCGTAACCCTGAATCTATATTTAAGCCGTCCCTAGACACTCCGTGTGTCCGGGCACCATGCGCCACGTCGTTACATAGCCGCGGCGTGGCGACGTACGTTCGTCGACTAATAATAATAATAATAATAATTACCAACGCGGTTCGGTCGGTGGCGATTGTCAAAATGCTCGGAGTACAACAAATGGCCGATTCTAAACTACCGGAGTTACCTCCTATATATATATATATTTGTCGAACGTTTTCTCGCCGTCCGTGGTGTTCGTTCGTGGTTAACACGAAGAGAGATTCGTCGGACGGTTAGGCTATTGAAAAACGAGTACGACTAAAGCGAAATTCTGTACAAACCGCACGATTTTCTCCAAGTCGCGTCGTACGCGATTAAATAATAAACGGCACGGAGTTCCCCGCGCGTCTTATTATTTATTGGTCGACGGTATCGAGCCGACAGTTTGTACGACTGTTGTACAATAATGGGGCGCGCGATAGCGAATAATACGACGGGAAAAATGGCGATTCCGACGCGTCGCGTATTTAATAATTATACGCATACAAGCGTGTATATATATACATATAAATATGCGCGCGCGAAGAGTCGTTCCACTCTGTATAATATCGTAACGCCGAGGTCGGTGCGGTTGAGGGATTTAATTCGAGCGAAAAGGAAATCGGTTTTGTCGCGTTTACCGATCGGCATACATTTGGAGGAAACGGGAGGCGGCCGCCTAAATAATATTTATCGCGTACGTTGGCGCGACGATTTTCGGCCAAACCGGTTTTCCGCGTAGAGCTTTCCCCGTCACGCGACGGAAAAACGTAAGTAGATAAATATCGTACCCTATTTACGTCGCCAAACGTGCGTATGCATACACGCCGAGAATAACGACCGTGATGATCGTCCAAGGAAGTAAGTTTTTTCAGTATGGTTAAATTCGACGAACGTCGCAGCGGCCGCGTCCGACGACGCTCGTGATCGGTGTAAACGTCGCGTACTCGACGGCATTTTCCTCGGTTTTCGCGATCGTAATTTCGGTAAAACTTTCGGCAGTCCCGCGGATTGTACACTATACAGGGTGGGCGTCGGCAACGAAAACGTTCGGATTGTCCAACGTATCGATCGCGATCCCGTTCGTGCTTCCATCCCTTCCCTACCTTCCCCCGGATAACCGCGTGACGACGAGCGACCCGACGCTACCCGCGTAACTACAACAACGCCGCGCCTACGACGTCGTCGTTATTATTTCGTGATTCTCACTCCAAGTTTAACGGCGACAGCGTGCGCTTTTCCTCCAGATATTTGTGCGACGCGGTCGCCGTCACGTAGTCTCCGGACGCCGGGTCGTCCTTGGGCACCTTGACCACGTAGTATAAGACGCCGCCATGGGAAGCGGTCATACTGGTCGGCATGCCGTGCGGGGCACGTGCTGTTCCTTGGTCGCAGAAGTCGTAGTGGAGCGGCAAAATACACGACGCGCGGCGGAACACGAACGCCTACAGATCGACGCGACGGCAAAACACGAACTGAACGGTGTTGTCCCCGGCGCGCGGTAAGCGATCGTCGTCGTCGTCGCGATCCCACCACCCCTCTTCGTCGTTCGTACAACACCACTACCGCGGTTGGAACCGCACACCGTTAACGCGGTGACGGCGGCCGCCGTCGACAATCGATAGTTGCACCGGTGTACCTATTATAGCGGCCGTAACGTAACATCGATGACGGCGGCCGTCCTCCGCGACTCGAAGCGCGCGCGTTGTGTCCGCGAACGCTCGCTTTTACTCCGTCCGCCACCGCTGTTGCACCGAATATCGATTGTTATCGTCGCTCGCTCGCTCTGGCGGGCGGTACGCGTTTGTGTACGTGCGCGCGCGTCTGTGTACACTACGGAACGGCCGGGTGACGTAAGCGCTGTGTAATGGCGTCTCGCCGTCGGTGTACCACCCGCCGCCGCCGTCGCGCCGGCGGAGAGGACCCGCCGATTTCGTGCACAATATACGTATATGTATATAATGTACCTAAGTCGGTGTATACGTATAAGATAGAAAACTCGGCGAAGCTTTACGGCGCGGAACAAAACGCGTTTAAGGACAAAAAAAAAAAATAATAATAATACGACGATACGGTGGTCGTAAAACGTAGACACGTTCCTAACAATCGACTTTTCGCGTATCTTACCGTTATCTTACGTTTCTTACGGATCGTCGTTATACAATTTTTATATAACAACCGACCCGTATGATCATTTTAAAAAAAAACTACTTTCCAATTCGTGCGTGTCTATATATATATGGAGTGTAAACGTAAGGTATACGATCCACATAGGGTCCAGATTCGCCGTGATATCGAATGGATCATATATTTCCCTTTGATTGGAAGTTTCAGACGTGATGGCGGTGGAACTCGATCGCGATCTCGATGTTGTTATCGATTCGACGTAACCCGACGTCTCGTTTTTTGTTATTACTGTTTTCGGTTCGGGACGTAAGCGCAAAATACGTCGTCGACGTGTCGAACGAAAATAATCGTTATCGTTTTCGAACGAATTCTACGAACGTATACGTTTTCGCGTTTTTACGGCGACGTTAACGACGAGTGTTCGGCGTTTATTGTTACGAAACACTTGTCGACAAATTTCGAAAAAACGACCGAACGAAATAGCCCCGTGATTTTGGACAACCGTCTGTCGTCGGTATAATACGTACGAAGTTTATTTATCTTACCCGTATAAGCCGAGTGAAGGGCTAAAGGGTGTTTTGTAGTCCAGCGATTATATTTCAAATACGAAATATAGAATCGAAATCTGTTGTTCGGAAATTTATTTTTGAAAAGGGCGGTTTTGTGTTGAATCACGAACAAAGTGTATTTCACCCAGATTTTGGTCATCGTTGATTTAACAAGAGGGGACTCTTTTTTTTTGATTACATATTACTCTGTCGACGGAGTCCTCGCGAGTCTATATGTTTTCTATATTAGAATTCGATATGTATACAAAAAAAATTATATATTTATGTTTGTAAATAAATATACGTATACATACACAAGTTTTGAGTTTTAATTTCGTTTAAATTGACGGAGCAAAAAAAAAATTATACGACTCACCAATTGTGTCTATATCTGTGTTTATTTATAATTTTATACTATCGAATTTCGACGAAATAAGTTTATTCGAATAAAACGAACTATTTTCGGAACTTTTCGTTACAATTACATTTTTTTTATACTTGTTTATGAAATTATTAATATTTTTAATTAGCTTTCCGAGATCTATTAATACGTTCTTCGTTTAATTTCCACGATAAAATTCATTTCTAACACACGTAATAAAATTTTTTTTTGGCTGACGATTCGTTTTAAAATCTTAATTTAAATCTTGAAATCGATTCAAGAAAGATCGCTAGTTATGACAGAAATTAATATCTTTTATAAGAATTTACGACGGGATTGACCCGAATTGAGCGCGAGAAAATGTGTTGTTTATGGACGAATTGTTAAATAAAATCTCGGTTACGTGAACAAAGGTTTAGCTTTAATTTTTGTTGTCGTTTTGCCGCGTACACTTATTATTAAGTTGCCGCGAATCAATCACTTAGTAGAATATATATTCTTAAAAATTTGTTACGAATTCCCTATTTATGTAACGAGTTCCGTAAGAATTAAAAATGTTTTATCCACCGGCGTAGATTTCTTTTATCCGCTTATCGAACGGATTGAACATTTTCTATTTACGCTACGTACAATTTCCGACGATAAGGAAATAGACCATTTTCGAAATCGTTCGGGTAAAACCGTGAGAAAATAATAGGTTAGATTCGCTCTATCATACACGAAAGCCTCCAGAGTGTGCCGAAAATCGCGGACCCTCGTTCATTCGATATTTTTACTACGCGATTCAACACTGAAACTTCATATACATCGCGTACAGTTTGAATAAACGTAACGATATTTCATTAGTACGGCTCACGTTCATATACGAGTACGCTTTATCTCACCGTCCCGTGAAATTCCTTCTTGGCCACCTCTTGGTTCGCTACAATATGTCGTCGTTTGAGCGAAATCGGATTTAACCGTCAACACGCTCGGCGTTCGTTCGGACCAAAACCGGTACTTACAATATACGTGTCGCCTCCCCTCCCCGGATCGCGGAACGGCCGCGTAATATAATTATTACGAATTCCGTACGCGGACCACCATCGCCGTGTACACGTCCTAGTGACCTATACGGGCGCGTGTGCGTATTATGTTAACGAAGCTTCACTACCGCCGGGTGGGTCGTCGTCGCGTCGTCATGGTCGACGATAACGGTAGGGACGACGATGATAGTTAATTATTAATCGACCGGACTAATGTTTTTCGACCGTGTTGTTCTTCGTTCGTTTACGGATATACACCGGAACGTCGTATTGCGTTTCGTCGTATACGCCCTTTCTTCTTGTTCGTGGCTAGGGGTGGGGTTGATAATATGTCCGTCCCGGTTAGGTCTTCTCATCCCGGCGTATATATATATATATAATTCGATCGTTTACGTTTATTGTAAATAGAGTTTTCGTCTCGCTCGAATTAAATTAATTAGTAAACCGGCGGTAGACGTCGGTACGCTCTCTACTACTACTACTACGCGAAAATACGTTCGAAATTGTGTAATTGTCGTTCGTAATTTACGACGTCGTGTACCCGCTGACGTAGTCTAATCGTGTCGTTCGATTTCGGGCGGTGTCACGTTGCCCACCCCCATTGCTCGTCGCTTCTGCCCAACTCCGCCGGGTCAACGTTAAGTTCATATTATTCGTCGTTGTCGACAGAATTCGTCGGGAATCAATTCGGAAAAACGGGGATACGTCGTCGAAACAGCGCGTATGGGTTAACTCAATTGGTATATTTTTTGTAAGTCGGCGTATTTTATAACGTTATTTTTTTCGTCCGCGCGATATTAAAAACGCGTAACGGACTCTGTCCCGGCAAAACGAATCGTCGTTTGAGGTCGTGCCGAAACGTCCTCGACTAACACGCGCTGCACATACTTATCAAACCGTGTCTTCGCGGTCGTTGTCTGTAATATATATATATATATATATATATATAAACCAATCGTTGTGATTATTCTACGACCGTATTGTAACATAATAACATCGAAAACTGGCCAATACTTCTCACACGTGCGTTACATTATGCGTTTATATGTAGTATGATTATCTTTTGCCCCGGGAGGGTCGTTCAACCCGTCTGGACACAATGGTCTACGGAGTTGTTTTAAATTAGCCACACGAATTCGCTCGTTACATCACGCTACATAATAGGCACCTAAATATCTAAAAACTCGATAGTAACAATAACGGACGGCGACGAAAGATTCGCGCATAAGACGCGTTAAGTATTTATTGTTCAATTCCCCGAGAGATAATACTGCCGTAGACGTGACAACGACGACGACAACGATGCGCACATGCGTTATTATAGTGTACTCGATCGTTCGACCGCGACGATCGCCGATATCGGTTTAAAATCGAAAATAAATACTCGGGCGTATACCCTAAAAAAAGACTTTCTAGTGTACTTGCAAAATAGTAGATTTTGACTGCGGCGAACGTTATAACGACGCGTAATCGTGGTTTAACGATGATTTTAAATTACTTCGCAATATCGTAGTATTTAAACGTTTACGTATCTCGAACCTACACTTTATTTTCGAATAATCGTATCTAGATATTAAAGTTAAATATATATGTACGTATAATTTAACTATTGTTTGAAATTTCGATATAATCGTACGACCATAGTATAAAACAATCATTTTATGCAATATATATTGTTATAAAGAGCCGAGAACGCCTTCGGCATTACCAATAGAATTCGAAGCTAAAAAACGTTCCGAAATTATTCGCGTTTATTGCGCAGAAAGAATAAGGTTAAAAAAAAATCGAATTTCCGTATACTATATACTCGTCCAATCGATCGTACGTAGGAAATATACTTATTGCCGTCATGTACAGTGGCGTCGGTGGACTCACCTGATCTGTGTTTGGACGTGGCCGTTGGACCATTGGTGTATGGGGCTAGACGTTGTCATGGTGCTGTCGCTGAATATTTCCAGCGATCTGGGCGGCGATGGTAACACGCACGGTTTTTCCGACTCAAAGAAGCTCACTCGGACTCTGGTGGACGCGACGATACTGAAAAAACGATTGTCGATGAAAAAACGAAATCGAACGTCGGTGTACTCGCGTCACGGTTTTCGGCGAGATGACTATATTATGTAACGTTATTATGACGTTTGACCTATTTGTCGGGCGCGCGTCTCTAATTATAACTCCAGGCGTGCGCACGCGCGTGCCCGCGCTTCACTCCAGATGACGTGTGTGTATGTGTACGGCAGAGCGATGGTGGTGCGGACGGAACGCGAAAATAAACGCGATTGGAAACGGGCGAAATTTTTTTTCGTCTTTCAAATCCCGCCGGATGGATGGACAGTTCCCAAAATGGATCTCGTCCAAAACGTCGCATCGAACCACGCAACAATAATGCTTCCCCAAGGTCTCCCGGGCCGCGAACAGGGGAATTTCACGGAGAAACTACGTACAATACGCGGCGTGACCTCCCCTCCGCCGATCGTTCAATGCACACCGTCTTACAATTGTCGTTACCGTAAAACTCTCGAAACCGAACGATTCTTCCACCTTAGTAACGTACGTTTACGTTTATGTACGTAGTACATACGTTTAGCACTTAATCGCGTTACGTATTTGCGCGCGTATAAATGGAGCGTACAATATTCGCGTGTAAACAAACACACCGTCGTTCGAAAATGTGTACACTTGGACGGTTGAAAAATGTGCCATCGGGTCCGGTGGTACGGTTTTCGTTCGTTTCGTGGCTATTGTGTTCGTGGGGGCGCCTGGGCTGACGGCGTACAGGCGGCGCGACGTAATCGTCGTCGGAATTGTCGGAGGTTAATTAGCCGCAGTAAATTTCTGTACACATATATCCCGGAACGAAACAACAGCCGGCGTCGTAAATAGCGTAATACGAATATCGTACGCGCGCGCGGTAATAATAATAAATAAATTAAACGAGGCCTGTCCAATGGGAACGCGCGTAGTAGCGGCGTGACCTCGCGGAGGATCGTTGCGTTTCGCGTGTTGTGTCACGCGGCGGCGGCGGCGTTCGTATTCGTACGTAGAAAAACGACGACGACGTGCGGCCGAAGCTTATAATAATAATCATCACGCCGTACGCCTCTCGTTAGTCGAGTGGCTTGCCATGTATGTGCGTGTGTACGGAAGACACGGTTACGGCAAAATGCCGGACGTACTTCATTGGACAGAAATTGGTCATTCCCCGACCTCTGTGTTCGGCACGTCGTAGTAATTGTAGCGATAGATCACTCGTACGAGACCGACCGGTGAAAGTTTTTTTTGTCCCGTCCGAATACGGAACTTTTGCTTTCGCGCAAATGGCCCGATGTGCCGGCGTTAGATAATAAACGGTCGGAAACCGGTTTCGCCCCGGCCGCGGCGACAACGATCGTCACGTCACGTAAAAATCGACGACCGGCTAGAGGTCCGTCCCGTTCTTCTTGCGCAGTTCGCATTCGCGCTACGAACCGCGTCGCCTCCTTCCGTTTTTATCAATATATATCAAATGCCATTTTGGTCCTTCGGGTGTTAAGACTCTAACGGCCGATCGAAGTTTCAACCGAAACGCGTGACGACAATATGTAGCGGAACGCGTTATTCGACATTCTATTGCCGCCCGTTACGTTATTACATTAACGAAAATTACGGACAGTTGTAAACGAAATTGACGTTTTTCGGAAATTCAAAAATACAGTATACATCGTCCGGAAAATAGAAATAGCGACATTCGATTGGTATTAAATTAACTTCGAAACAAAACCGCTTGACGATGATAGGTAAATAATTTTGATAAATAATCTTCGGTAAAAATTCGGTTTCCGGGGTATACGATCGTATACAGTTTTCGTTACCTTCTCACGCAAATCGTTCTCTTTTTTACGATATCAAAGTTCAGAATCGAAAAGTCCCTATTGCGTGTACTACAACCAGCATGAATGTTTTCCAAAAGCTGTACGTTTAAATACTACACACACGTAAAGTCAAAATCGAATCGACGTTCGAATTATACACGCTATATATACACACACACATACACATACACGAGTAGGACACGAACAACAAAAAAGTTTAGATCCGTTGTTTAGTTTAGAACGTTGTTCGAGTAATCGGATCGTCGTGTACGGTTAGTTGACGATTTCTCTGCGCGATGAAAATACGACGACGATGACGTCACGGTCACGTTCGGTGATGCCGCACCTTTACGGTCGGTCGGTGATTGTGTCCGGGATGAGGGGAGGATCGCGAAAAACCAAAACAAAAACACGTCGCACCCACTCACCTTAGTCGTCGTCGCGTGTCTCGCGCGCGCGCGCGCGCTTGACTTTCCGGTGGCGCTGTGCCGCGGATGCGTTATTGTCGTCTTCGTACCGATTATCAACCGTGGGCGTAACCGCGAGACGCGCGCGTACACGGGGCGGGCTGGCGAAACGGCGGACTCGGGCCGACGCGTATTCGTACGGTTATTATTTGTTAGGGGAACCGCGAACGCGTTTCGTCGCGAGTAACCGTTTCACGGCCGAGTACTGTCCTAGTCATCTGCCCGAGAGGGGAGGAGACAAAGAGTGAGAGAGAGAAAGCGGTCGAATGAACGGACGCGCGGTGATTACACAAAAACGGACGCGGCGTTACTGGCGCGGCGGCGGGAGTCGAGCGTCGTGAGGGACGCGGCTGACCGGGGAGCGAACAGCCGTCGTCGCCGCCGCCGCCGTCACCGCGCCAGCGATCCCCCGGTCGGGGCGGGTGACAGTGTTGCCACACTTGCCACGCGTGGCCGATGATCTGAGACAGATCCGTCTGGGGGGGGGGAGGGGAATAGGCATAAACCGGCGTTATATGGTAGTTCGGGTCCGCGGTTTTATGTATGTAACGAAATTACGCGAAACGTCGCTTTTGAGGTCCGGCTGAAATGCGGATATTTTTATGTTTTTTTGAAAACGAAATATCGATCGAGAGTTCGGAGTTTTCAAAGCGTAGTAAACAACGAACGAAGGGTGTAAACAACATTATTTATGGTAGTGTATATTTGTATATGTATATAATTAAATTTTGGTAGGTACCATTTTTCGCCATTTACAAATATACATATTACGTAATAAGTTGGTCGAGTGTGTGGAAAACAAGTTTATACGAACACATATCTCATTTAACTATGAAGTACGGTAGAATAACAAAAACAAGTTTAATTCGTGGCGATGAAGGGAATCCACAATTATAAGCGTACAACACTGTTGAAAAAGCTTTTCGTCGAAACTCCTATAAGCCCGCGCCATATAAAATCTGTCGTAAAATACGATTTTCGGTAAAAAAAATTATATAGCCGGCGTATTAAAAAAAGAAACGCTATAGCGTTTTATACGACATTTCTCTTGATTTTCGTGATTTCTCGATTCTTGAATATAATTTCGATTCGATGTTACGAATTTCGGATTCGATCGAAAATTGATTTTTCTAATTAATCGTCCAGGCGCTTATAAACCGTGCACGTTTACCGGCGATGTTTTAGTTTTCATTTATTCTCGAAACGCGTCGGAACACTGGAAATAGAGATTACCGAGCACATAAGCCAAAAAGAGTAAAACGTAGCAAGCAGAAAAACGAAAAGCGATTTTATACGGAGAAATTACAGGCGCGCGCGCCGCCGAATAATAATATAACGTTCGAAACGTTAACGGTTTCCATAGAATTTAGTTGGGCGTAAGATCTTAGCAAATAATACGCGTATTAAGTATAAAACTTTAAATCTGAAAAATAGAATCGGGGCACTGGCTGCGTTGTATATCATTACTATAATAATATATTTCCGAGGAATGTGGGTCACCGAGCGCGTACACGCGACGACGATCCATTATTTTATTTTCGGCGGTAGCGTGGAATATTCGCATCTACGGAAGATCGTTTAAAACGTTAGCGTCGAATACTTCGCCGATCCGACTTTTTACGATAATCGCTATTTTGGCTACTTCCTGTGATTAATGTTTTCGCGTCGAACGTTTTCCCTTCGTTTCCAACGTTATATTTATTTATATATACCGCCGACGAATTTGGCGTTTATTTTTTAACGCGTTAAACCGACGGGTTTCTATAGATATAAACGTGTCGCCGTGTATAAGACGTTTTATTTTTGGGTGGCCCACGAATTTCGAATAACAATTTCTACATACGTCGTTTTTTCGTAATTTAAATCATTTGTAAACGTTGTTCGCAATTCGCCGTAATTGATATTGTACGACCACGGTATTCCCTGGGCCATATTGGTAAAAAGGCGCAAAACCCGCGATTGTCCAATAACTTTTTACGAACACACGACTCGTCGAGCACAATCCATAAAATGAACGTAATTATATCACGGTTATGCGCGTACAGTAAAGCGTACAGTGTTTATATCAGAGCGACGTTATTTATTGTTTATCGATCGACGGATTTTGCGTCCGTCAATGTCTCGGCGATTTCGTCGTTAAATTGTCAAATATTCGTAAAGCGCGTTCGTGGTGGTCAAAGGTTTTATTTAGGGTTTCGTATTCAAAAATACGCTGGTCGACGTTGTGTATGTACGGTACACGCACGTGTTCGACGGCTAACGGGATATTTGAACAACATTTAAACTCGCCACCGACGAGAGTGGTGGGCGGGGGAGGTAATCGATAACTTCGTCTTGGATCGGTCGACCGTTGTCGATCCGTCGTCCGGTCAATGCTCGAATTACAAATACCAGACGACGGAAACGAAATATAACGTGTCCGTGGGGTTACGCGAATAATTTCGGCGCGCGAACGTTATGTAGACATGTCCTTTCACGAAATCGCGAACGGAAAACTAAACGTTATCGACGGCGTTTCCGATATTTTTTATATGTTAGAGCAGTTTATTATTATTATCGGTACATCGGTATTCATCGAGTGCTTGCCTATGTATAATTAATCGATCCGAATACGTTAAATATATATAGTTATCGTCGTTTTAAATATCTAAACACGAAATTAACGAGTTGTTTAACAACGTAAACGATGTATTTTCACGAATTATTGTAATAGTCGTACCGTTCAAACGTTTATAGGCGCGATCAACAGTTAGTGTAGTACATTCGCGAGCCGCTGTCCGCGTCCATCAACGTGACGGTTTCCAAGGTTAATTTTTCCCGCACTTGTCACCGCGAAATCGGTCGACGTTTTGTTTGACACACGGCGAAACAACGGTCCGAAAATCGTTTACAATACCTTACCGAACACGTCCGAGGCGATCAAACTTCAGCGTCGTTGATCATTTATCGATTGATTTTCGCGGAAACTCAATTTCGATCGAACCGTTAATCGCGCGCAGTACTCGTCTACGGTACGCCCTCGGCGTAAGTTCGTTTCGGTCCAAATTAACCGAACTAATTACAAACGCGCTTAGAACGTATTCTGTTTCTACGATAAGACCATTGGTCGACGGTTTCGATAATAACAATAACAATTCGACGTTATTTACGTATATACACTCATACGAATAGGAGGCATGTGCAGTCCGCGATTCGAATCGGTTTTTAATTTCACCGAAATAAACGCCCGTCTATTATTAAAACGTGGAACTTAAACAATTTTTTTCCTGACACGTCGTATACACAACACGTGCACACACACAAACTTATATACGTTGTAACTCAAACAAACCGGACGCTATCGGAAATGTAGACAGAAGGGACACTCGACGTAAACGAACAGAAATAAATCGCGTACTTATAATTTGCGCGTAGGCGTCTCCGGTCGTTATTATTAGTCTTCGCGAACGTTCTACGAATTATGGAACTATTATACAGGAATCCGTTATTTTGTTTACGGACGGTCGGTAAATATTTTCAATGCGCTTGTCGTTTTCCCGTCATTGCCAAACCTTTCATTCTGTTTTGCAGTAGGCCCGTACGCATTATACACGTACCGATAGACGTATGCGCGTATATAGTTGATAGTGGTAGTAAATCATAAAGTCATTAATTCGATCTACTTCCCGACGGATATTTATTTACGGCGGAAGAAGAGATTGTTTTTTAAATAGACTCGTTATAGACATCACGGAGAACATTAAAATTCTTTTAACAAGGAGGCAACGTGCGTATATATATATATATACATACATACTCGTACGAGTATATATCATCGCGGAAAAATCCCCGGAGACGCATTTTAACTTTTACGTCAAACACACACATACACGCGTATTATAATTGTGAATTTAAGAAACATTTCCTACACAAATATGTGTGTGTGTGTGTGTGTGTGTGTGTGTGTGTGTGTGTGTGTGTGTGTGTGTGTGTGTGGGGTGTGTGTGTGTGTGTGTTCGGGGGGGGGGGATATGTGCTC
>JAIPRN010004251.1:0-16095 GCA_025469175.1 Geopemphigus sp. TES_GeoC_2020 | reverse complement strand
TTTTGTAACAATTACGGAACGGTACAATGGCGTTTCGGCGACATGTTCGAACACGTGTTTCATTATTATCGACGGACGATTTTTCGACGATAATTTCAAATTTTCGAATCGTACGGGCGTATCGAAAAAAAAAACACGTTCTCGACTATAAATCGCAGTTTTTCGACGGATTCTCGTGGCCGCGTGTACGACCGATACGGTACCGGTTTCGTGTTCGGAAATCGTATACGAAATGTTGTCGAATTCCGTTCGCTATAATCGTAGGTACCCTCTGCCCCCTCCCCCGTATCGCACCGCGCGGAAAATTGTCCGTTAAATCGCCGCGCGCGACACTCGGCGAATATAACGGATAGATAGATAGGCGAATGCATCGTACACGCGGGAATAGTTGATCGGTTACATATCGAATAAATAGTTACGTACGTCGGTGTGTGTGTGCGCGTGTACGTTATGGCGCATTTTTTCGCCGCTCATGTCTGCGCGACGAGATAGCTAACAGAAAAAGGATCGGGTTTTTTCGTTATTTTTTTTTTTTTTTTTAAAACAATTTTTATCCGTCGAAAATTGTTTTTTATCACACGCGAATACAATCGCGCGCATTTTAATTGTCTAGAAATGTAATTCGCTCTTTTACGTGCACACCTCCGTAAATTATTATCGCCCGTCGCCAATATATTTTATTGAACTCGTTATGAACGCGACGCGGTGCTAACGGTGCGATTATAACGCATAAACGTACGAACATTTCCTACGCAAGCGCGGACTAGACGACGAGTAATACACGCGTGCGTGCGTGTGTAAAACACTAGTGTATAGACCGTGCGCGGCGGCGAGTAGTGACCCGACGAGAACGACCGTACTCTTGATTCAATTACATTCTCGAGTCGATTACGAATTTACCTAATAAACGCGCGCGCGCGCGCGTAATATCGACGCGGATTACCCGGACAGCGAAACTCCGGTTACGCGGGTATATATATATATTTAACGGTCGTTATTCGTTCCGTACGCGCGTCTCCTAACACCAAACGTACGGCGACCAACAATAGTCCCGCCGTCGTCGCGTACGCGATACATATACGTACGTTCCGGTTAATGACGGCGACTCCGGCGCGAAAACGATTGTCCGGACGCCTCCAATTAACTATTCGACCGTTACGTGAATACGCGACCACCGCGGACCGGCCGAGTGACGATTCGACCGTTTCGCGTCGTCGTACAGACACCGATTCTCGATAGAGACGTCCCCTTCCAAGGCGTTTCGACCGGCCATCCGCCATCGTCTTGTCGGAGGAAGAGCGGTCTTTACGATAACATCGCCGTTCGTTCTACAGTCCGTTCGAAACGGTTGCCGACCCGCGCCTACATTCTTTGTAGACGTGCCAACGTTCGAGGGGATCCGTCGTTGCGACGTGACGACGGCCAACCGCGTCCCTTGGCCGTAACGGCGACAGTCGCGCGGACTGGGTTGCGGGGTGGGGATCGGCGTTGGGCCGAATAAAAGGCGCCAAAAATAATCGTTTCGTTTTCGCGTACGGAATAGGTACGAGAGGAAAATAAATCGTCCCGGACGTCGTCTAAAGCGGAAAACGTAAACTGGGCCGGACGTACACCAAACAACACCCGAAACGCGTTCGAGAGAGTCGCGTTAGGTTTTGTCGCGCGACGAAACGCCGTCGTTAAGGCGAATTATTTTACTAGCCGATTACGCCATGTCGGTGTTAACGGCGTATTTGAACACGGTCGGGGTTCAAATCTATCGGGAATATTAAAATAGCCGGTGTCCGGCCAGAAACGCGCGAAAAACGACGAAAGAACACACGCCGTGAATGAAAACGCGAGAAACGTCGAAACGAGTGCCGAAAATAATTCGTCGCTAGAACGGCGCGCGCGGAACTCCGACCGTTTGTCGAAACGATCAATTGTCGGATAATAAATTGGTCGCGCCGGACGTTCACGAAAACCCGACGGGAACCGTACTGGCTAAGGACGCGTGCGCGGACACGTATTACGTACAAATGGAGATTCGGCGGTAAGTTCGCGAAACGAAAAAATCGAAAGTATCGGCAATTTGACGTTTCGAAACGTATCG
Source organism: Geopemphigus sp. TES_GeoC_2020 (assembly GCA_025469175.1). Classification (NCBI taxonomy): domain Eukaryota; kingdom Metazoa; phylum Arthropoda; class Insecta; order Hemiptera; family Aphididae; genus Geopemphigus; species Geopemphigus sp. TES_GeoC_2020. The sequence goes on along the minus strand of JAIPRN010004251.1, from coordinate 14,003 downwards.
GCCGGCGGCAATACTCCGTACAATATCTCGTATTCGCGGTTTTCTCGAGCATTACGCGTCTCTCGCGTGCCACGAATATTCGGACGCGGCGGTAGCGGCGGCGTGTGCACGAGAAAAAAGGAGCGGCTCTTTGAACTTACTTACGTGTAGCCGGTGGTATTTCCTACACCCTATAAAACGATATTAACAACGACGACGACGAAAATAAACCGTACACGTGCGCGTGTAAAAGAAAAGAAAATCCGTAACCGTTTCGTGTGTGCGCGCGCGCGTATATCGAAAGTAAATAATTTATATATACAAATACGAGTATTAATATTGGAACGGGACAAGCGAAATGTGTACGAAATATTTTTTCGAACGAAATTTTAAAATACGATTTTTTACGCAATCGGTCGCGTTAACTTTTCGAAAAAACATTTCCGACCCGGTGCACGACACGGTCCGCACACACGCGCGTCCCGTTCGGACAATTGACGTGTACGATGCGTATTGTTTCCGAACGGTGTCGTTTTTCTTGTTGAACGCTCGTCGAATCATTCCTTACGCGGTTAATAATAATAAGACCTCCCCACTAAAAACAAAAAACGAGCAATACGCGATAAAAAAACAAAAATATTTACGTATTCTATATTTATAGGGGATTTATAGGCGAGCGCGCTCCCGCGACCGACTTAAAGCACGACGGAGCAATCGAATCGCCAACTTTTTCGAACAAATCCCGACGACGTAACGTTCTCGACGAGACGAGCACTACGCGACACTTTGTTTCCATCGATCGGTCGTCGATTTCAAAATGGTTTTTCTCCACTCTAGATCTACACACGTTCCGATTCAAAATAACGGTATACGGAATCGGTTGCCCGACAATCGAACACGTACGCGTACGTATATAAAACGAATATCCGGATAATCGCGAAAACTCCGACGGCGTATTATAATATGGCGGGCGTATATGTGTCAAACGCGATCGGTTGCCGAACGTTCGGCGGGGCGTCCTAAAAACGTGGACCGGCGAATCGGTGGCATACATAAAATATGTGTTGTCGGCACCTCGATTTACCCTTGCGGCTTGATTTGCTATAGCGATCTGCCGGAGGCGTGCGCCAAGAGCCGCGAGTATTATTAGCGTCACAACAGTACGGCCCGTCGTGTCACGTCGTACGTTTCAAGTTCAAAGCGAACGACGGCCGTAGTGGTAACGCGACGGGCCGGTTATAAACGCGGACTAGTCGTTTGTTTACGAACGCGGCGCGACACCCGGCCGGCCACCGTTCGTCCAAGCGGCCCCAGATACTCAAAGTCCGATTCGCGTTATTTATTAAACGTCGTCGGCCGGTCGTGTTCGCGAAACCGAACGAACCAGAGAAAATGTCCACATTACGTCTGATCAATCGTCAACGTGTTTTGCGCGTATGGTCGCTCCGCGTCGTCGAAAAACGATTGCCGGGCGAAACTCGGCGTTCGAACGTAACGTATTATTAGCGTCCGGGATCGTTATAAACGCGATAACGATAATATTCCCGCACGCCCGTTGGTTATGTTCGCGACGTTGCCGAGTGAGTGGGAATTTTACGAAAATTTAACGTAATTTTAACCGGCGGAAACATTACGGGAGGCGAACGAAAAATACCGAACAAAATACGTACGCCCGGTGTTAATCGTACGGTTGAAAAGAACCTAAATAAAAACCTAAACACCCGGAAATAAAACGGACGTTGTTTTCGTAAATTTACTTAGCCAAACAAAAGCGATTGGAGAACTCGGCCGGACGTTCGCGAACCATACGTTTAGTGGTTTCACACGTAAGGCCCGGGAACGCTTTCCGATATGGGCCGCCGTAAAACCGTATTTCGTACAGAAACGTGCCACTTTTATTTAATTTAAGGTATCGTAAATATTTACGATTTGCGAGTACGGAATTACGTTTGGGCGGGGACTAGTGAGATCCGAATCGACGACGACGCTCGGAACAAACGCTTTCGTACATTGGAAACGGACGAAATAATAAACGACGGCACTTTCGTTCGTTTTATAGCGATAAAAAACGAATTCGCGAGTAGATTAGGGAGAATCCAAAACGATTAACGGGAACGTATATACATAGACCATCGACTGAAATTTGAGCGGATTCAACTAGAACCGTTATTGAGACGCGATCGTGATCTAAAAGTCGAAATTCGAAACGGTCGGCACTCCGGGGGACGATTTATCCGCGCGTTCTAGCTGGTAAAACGGCGCCGCACGATAGGAAGAGGCGTCCGAAATCGAAACAATAGCGTCTACGATTGCCCCGTTACGTGTCCGACGGCAACAATAATACTCGACGGCGCGACATCAGCCGACTCGGGGACGTTTCGTCGGCGAACTTTCGCCGTCACCGACAATTCTTCTATCGGCGAAAACGCGTACGGTTTCCCATCGCGGGCGACCGCCACCGGGCGCTATCGTCGCCGACACGGCGTAATCGGTCGACGGCGGTAACCGTCGACGACTTTGTCGCGATATCACGTACATACACGCACGCACGTACATAACGCGTGGACGATAGACAAATAATAAACACGCGCGCGCCACGATTACGCGTCGTCTAATCGGAGACACGTGTCCGTCGTTAGGTTATGTTGTTCGCCGCCGGTCGGTCGGCGGCCGAGACGATCGACGAGCACGTAAACTTTAAAAACGCGACGTCCCGTCGTACTCGGTCAGACGCTCCGTGTTTCGTGTCCGCGCAATCGCCGGCCCTCTCGGTACCTTCGGGTATTTGTCGGTCAGCGGTGTTCGGTTCGTGTCGCTCGTGTCAAACGTAAATATCGTGTGTGTGTGTCGAAAGTGAGTGAGCGATACCTTCAACTACTGACGTGTTCGTGAAAACGAATTGGTCGTATACGTCGAGCCGGGGGTGCGAAATGTGGGAGAAGAAGAAGAAGAAGAAGGGTGAAACAAAAACCGCCCGTGGATAAATGTCGGCCGTTCGACGGTTTTCCGACCCTAACTCCGCCCCTACAGCTCAATTCGGGGTTGGCTCGAATGGGGGGGAAATAATGATTACGTCGGCGGATGCCGCTACGATCGACCATCCGCGGACCGGGTACTGAGCGCGTGTCCGCGGGTTAGGTTATCGGGCCGTTCGAAGACGTCACGGATCATTATTATTCGCCCGCGCTTATCGTAAAACATCTGGCGGCGATAACCCCGGACGTTTACCGAAATTACCGAATTCACCGTGGCGAACGGGATCGTTTCGATTTTTTATACTTCGTATATACTTTTATACTTGGGGGCGGGGGGATTTTTCAAATAAATAAATCGGACGACTCTGACGGCAACAAGGCGCGGCGTTATTAAACTTTAATAAATTATTCGTTTTTAACGAACACGTTATATTATTATAACGTGTATCGAAGTTTAAACATTTTTTTTAGTTATTATTGACTGAAAATACACGTCTCGTGAGAAATTAATTTTTCCTAAAATTTTTCGGGGTAAGGGTTGGGGGTATAACTTTTTGGCAGTGTTTCGGTTCGGCGTAATTGAAAAGAACAAACGGCGTTTTCGTCGCTTGCCCCATTTTGCCCGATATATAGGATCCCGTCGATTTTTGGTTTTCCTGGCCGTGAAACGGACAAACGAATGAAACACGAACGTCGTTACTTGTTAGCGATTCGCGTGCTAATAAGATTGATGTTAAGATTGTATCGAACGTTTCGAAGGACAAACTCGGGTATTTACGAAGTCACGTCGAAAATGCGAAATAATATGAACGCTCGGCACGTGATACCCGCCGTCGTGTAATTCGGGCGGAAAATGCGTTACGATTGTGACGAATCGAATACGTTCGTTGTCCGAACAACTTCGGTCGGCCGAATCGAATAACGAACGAATATACACGACGGGAACGAAAAACTCGTTCACCTACGAACACCCGTCGAACGAAACGATTTTTGTTCGGACGTTTTCGTGTGCCGTCACGACACTCGCGCGATACAATTACTTTACCGACACGAACAGGTGTCGTAATATGTATATATGTATCTGGTCGAGTACGATATTGAATTTTGTTTATTACGTAATTATACGATATCGGGGCGCGAGTGGGCCGCCTTTGAGGAATTTCGTGTGGGGTATCGAAACACCGCGTAACGCGAATTGTTCATTGTAGAAGCCCCCCCCCCCCGAACGGTAACAACGTCACCGAAACGACGCGTACGACGGATATTGGCCAACGCGAATAGCGTTTGGCCAACGGTCGGTTTTCAAGGTGAGCGAAAATTGATTCGATTGTGCAATCGATCGTCGTGAACTTTCGTGCGCCGGCGCGTTGTTGCAACAATCGTAATAATAACCGTTAATCGTCCACGCGGTTGCGTACGCGGGTCGTTATTTAGTACGCGCGTAATATTATTTCCATCTCGTTCCGCGTATAACGTCCGTCGGGCGCGGCGTTAACGATTTCGTTACGGATTCGACGACATAAGAACCGCGGACGGACACGGTGTCGGCGGCACGGATCTAGTTTATCCGTTTGTTTACCGGAGCACGTTCGGCGATCTCCGTATTTGTAATTTATTTTACGATTGGCCGAAAACGACGGCGTGTTTGGTTTTCGGTTGTTTTCGACACGGGGGTTTGCGCGAAGTAGCGTGGCAGCGAGGCCGAGGCAGGACAAACTGTACGGACGACGCGCGGAAAAAATCGCCGCGCGTTTCCACGGCCGCGTAACGAAAAGGTTTCGCCCCCCCCACACGGCCTATTCGTACCGTTTTATAAATAATTACGCCGTTTCGCCGTTTATCGACATTTTAAACATTTCCCGTCGCCCAACGCTATTACTTTGATCGTCGCGCAAAATAACGCGGCCGAAAGAATATTATTGACCGTAACGACAGCGTTAAAAGCAGAAAAAACGCGGTCGACGATGTACAATCAGTGACGCGCTAAACGATAGGCGGTTTGGCGATAAAACTTCGCCCCCCTCTCACCCATGCCGAAAATTTTTAGGAAGAATTAATTCCCTACTAGACGCGTACTTGTAGTCAATAATAACGAAAAACTAAAATATTTTTTAACTTCCGTGTTGAACAATGTAACGCGTTCGTCAAAAACGAATAATCTATTAAAGTTTACAATACGTCCTGTTTCGTCGGGGTTGTCCAATTTATTTATTTAAAAATCTCCCTCGAAAATTCGGTTATAAGTATTCCATCGCGTACAGTATACACAGGGTGTTTAAAAAAAAAAAAAAAAACACGAATACTTTGTTTCTAAAAAGTTATTATACGCGAAAATCGCGAACACGAAGTGTAAACAATATTGAAAAACGATTAAGAGTCGAACAACGAGGAAAAAATTACAACCCGTGCGCGTTTCGTTATCTAACGACGAGAATGCGACCAATCGTCGTAATTCCCCGAGACGGTGGCACCACCACGTACGTCGTCCAAAAATATAAACGTAATTCTTCACTACCCCCTTCTCCCCTCCCCGATTTAACGGGGACTAGCCACTACCTCCTCTTGCGGTCACGACGACGCGACGGTAATGTGGTAACGCCGAGTGCCTGCCTGATACGAAAAAACCACCTTAACTACACTCGTTTCGTAACGGGTATACGGCCGTATACTAGACCCTGAGCGTTTTGAAGCGCGCGCCCTAGTCAGTTTGTCCGTTTTCGCGTTACAATAATAGTCGACGGCGCGTCGTTATCGAGTAGGCAAAGGGTACACGCGATTTCGGCGACCGAAAAATTGACGGGCCCACGATCGGAACGTAAATTCATACGGACGACGGATTGCGGCGGATAATCGTATCGCCCCGTACGGACGAAAAACGCGACGTCGTCGTTCCGATATTACCGATTTAGTGGATATACGGGCGAAAAGGACACAAAACGGACGACGTTGAATTTCGAGATTTCCGAAAAAAACCGTTCTCGCCGTCGGATACGAGAACACACACCGGGCGGAAAGAAGAACGACGTACGACGATCGCTTTGGAAAATATTCTCTCTGTCGTTTCGAACGCGCTCCGTTTCCGCGTTCGCGTCGAATTCATTAAAGCGTTCCGACTTTCGATTGGTCGTCGGATCGTGTCGTGACGTTCTTCCCAGTCCCGAGGTTACGTACGAACGTGCGTCGACAACTCGTTATCCTTTTGCCGACCGTCGGCGTCCAATTCGCGTGTGGACACACCTGGCACGACGTTTCCTCGTGTACGTTTACAGAAACGCCTTTATCGGCGGACCGGCGGCGACGCCGTACGATTTATTCGTCGACCGGACGAATTCCGTTAACGCGTTCCTACTTGCGCCGCCGTCGTGTCGGCATTGTGTGTATCGCGAGTAATCGGGAGGCGACGATCGTTTAAAAATCGAATTCGCGGTGTGTTGGACAACGCGCCAGTTGGAGTCGATTTCGGCGGTAGAAAAACCGTATTACATTCGATCGGACGGCCCGAAGCGACGGCGCGATCATTCTCTAGCGAAAACGCGACCAACGACGATTTTCGGGTAGTCGTTTTTTTTTCCTCCGTTAGAGGGGCAGAGGGCAATCCGTTTTCGGGGATTTCAAAAAACCGTCGTCCGCGAACAGCCGTTTTACGCTTTAGATGAACGGGTATAGATTGGGTACACGAGTACCACCGTGACGCTGTACGAGACCGGATGTCGATGGACGGTGTACGACAAATGCAGAGTGGCCCGATAGTGACGGAAACGGGAACGTTCGAACGATCGGAAACGGTGTATACGGCGAACTAAACGAGCGGCCGCAGAAACTAGAGAGTGGTTTCGCGGGGCGTGTTTTGAGGAGACGGGTAAGCGCGACAAACGAAATGGCGGTGAATGGTAAGGGGGAAAGGCCGAAAAAGAGGCGGTACGCGACGAAGGGATACGAGGGTGACTGGTGCGTGAGCGAAGAAGACGGTGGCGGGTTGGGAGGCGAGTGGGTGAAGCGGAAGGTATTCCGTACCCGCGGGACTAGATTTGTAATAAACCGTTTATTCGGGCGGGGAGAAAAACGGCCGTGATAAAACATAAATCGTTTACCCTCGTCCACCGGTGACTGTTATCGGTTATCCGTACAACGTAGCGGTAGTATAACCGGGCCGTTGTTTCGCACCGTTACACGACGGGCGCCGTGTTTTTTTTTGAACGAAACGTTGGGCGGCGTTCGGTACACGTTCGTTACGATTAACGCGACGCGTGCGCACGCAGCGCGACGAACACGCGCCCACGTACGTCCATTATACACGTTGGGATGGTGGCGTGCGCTTGCCTCGACAATCGGAAGGAGACTGTAAAAACGCGTTGTTACGAAAGTGTACTTCGAAATCGTAAGCGCGACCGTCCGTAATTAGTTCGCTTTCGTTAACCCGTTTCCGGTTACCATCGCGCGGTTCGCTTATCGTCTCGGTCGGTGTCTACAAACGTTCTTAACGGCCTAAAATACACGCGCGTTCCGCGGAAATCCGTCAATGCCAATGCACTGCACTCGGTGACGACCGCGAACATTCCCCTCCTGTACACGAGACACGGATTCGTCGGCGCGCGAATGTACGTCGCAAAGTGCTTATTCTCGCGGTACAACAATATCACGAATTCGTACGGGCCGTGAAAATATCGGCTTATCGGCCCTTAGCGCCAAAACTCGAATGTACCGGCCGATGGGGACTGATGGCGGGCAGACGCAACCGCACTCGTAAATGGTCCAACGTGTACCGCGCGACGAAATAATACGTTTACTCGCGGCGCCAACGGACGTGGTATACTACCGAGACGCTACGCCGAACGGCGGTATTTTATTATCGGGTTTTCGATTTTTGAACGTTTCAACGTCGAGAGAATTCGTTAATTCGATCGCGAACGAACTATAACCGCGTCCCGTTAAACGCGTACGTTTTATAATCCTCGTTCTCGCTATTCGACTTGAAATCGTAATCGTTTTACCCGTTAAAGTATTCGTACGGTAACGCGAAAACCAGGCGAACTATACAACGCGACGACACGGTGGTCGAAACGTACGGACGGGGCGCGTTTGAATGGCGATCGACGGCCTATCTGGGAATCTCTATTCGTTACGCCGCCGTCTGCCTCTCGCCGACGAATGCCGCTGGTAAACGAACGTGGCCGTAGTGAACGCATTCGCGATACACTCGTACATTTCCGATTGCACGCGCGCGTATTTCGGCGGCCGTCGTTTCGAATAATTAAAGACGGAAACGGATAAAGGCGTTTTATTCGACGACGGACGGAACCCGTTTCGTTCCGGGAGCTCTTGTTCGGCCCAGCGATTCGAATAACGAAATCGTCGGTTACCGATTTCGTAGAAATAAAACGCGTTTCGATTTTGTACTATCGGTAATTCTATTTTCCGCCGTATCCGACGGGTTTTTAAATTTCGACAATTCACGCGGATTCGTGTAATAGTTTTCTTAACGGAATACGTTCGACGTATCGTGTCACTCGTAACGCTCGAACATTTCACCCGCGAAATAATCGAAATCATTAAAGAAATAATATATCTTAATCCGGGACGATCCGATTACAATAGGGGAATTGTTCGAGTCACTACGGACGTACTATTTCCGATACGTTTATTATTTGTATTTATTACGGCGTGGTCGTAACGGTATTGTACAACGTCCGGCAATTAAAATACGCGTTGTAACGGATTGTTTCGGATTACGGCATTTGTCGAGTAAACAGCCCCTAACAACGTTGGTTGACAATAGAAACGATTGTACAAACTGTACGACATTTATGTAAAGAACGGAGAAGAAAACCGACGGAGTGTTGCGACGAAAGGATCGCGAAACGAAAAATTACGTTTCGATGAACTGTAGCGTAAGCGGAAGGAACGAACGAAGCGAATTCACCGGATATCGTCGGTATTATTTAAGGAAACAAAGCGCACGGGACAGGCGCCGAGACGCGCGGTACTAATATTCGGGGTTTTTCCAAGCGCGACGGAGAGTAAATGGTCAATAGCTTCGGGAACGTGTGTCGTAACGTGTCGCGGTTTTTCTAGAAACAAAGTTGTTTCGTCAACTCTGTATTGCGAATCGGACGTGTCCAGATTGTAAGCGCGGACGACGGAATATTCGTTTTAAGCCGCGCAAATGGGGCGATCCGTTTCGCGGCCAATTTCACGAGATAGTTATTTCTACGCGGCGTAACGCGAGCAATTACGTATTAACTATTTATCTAGATTTTATTAAAACAAACGGCCGTTCGAGTGCCTCTCGAATAAATACTTAACGGGATCGTTGTTATTAAAATCGAGTAATTATATAGCGTATTATATAACGGCAAACGTTTTGCGATATGAAAATTTCCGCGACGTTTTTATTATTATTATACGTAACGAGAAAAGAAACGTTATTGTTCGTAATGTTTTCAATAGAAGTCGATACGTCGAATTTTGTACGTAAATATGTTAAAATACGTATAAAAGTGTGTTTAAATAACGGGAAATACGTTTCTCGTTGCGTTTAGCTGGTTTGTTAGAACCGTTGGGTAACGTTACGTATATAAAATAACGGTCGTAAGTTTACCGAGAGACGATCCTTCGGTAAAATACCAAAATCGTAAACGACGTATTTTTAATTATTTATTAGACATTAGTTCGTAATTGGGTAGGCGATCGTAATAAACCGGCGACCGCCGTGTGCATATTACGAACTAGGCGTGAAACGCGTTTCCTGTATCCGATAAAACGAATACGTTCGTTACCCTAATTGAAATCGCTCATAGACGAACACACCGTTGGCGGCCGTACACGATCGGCGTACCAGTCGAATTTCTACACCGGCGCTCGTAACGAATTGGGCGAAGCGGCTCCGTTCAAAAGCCAAACCGCCATCCGTTTAGCGACTGTTACGAATCCCGGGTGCGTTCGTTAACCGTTGCGGCGGCGTAAAGGCGACGGCGGAAAGACCGACGTGTGTATGTAGCGTCGTAATAATCGTATTATTACGTACGGTACGGTATTCGCGAAGAGAGTTTTTTTTTGTCGTTCCGCTCGCGGTTCGTTCCCGCATAATAGCGGACATTGTTTACGGTTCGGGGAACGCGACGGCGAAAATCGCGCGACAACGTCGTCGCCAATTTCGGACCACCGGTCGCGTTATTATTGCCCCGCCCTAACCGGTGGCGTACAAATGCCGAGCACCGAGAAACGTTCGTCCGGCCGGACGCCGCGGATTTCGAAATGTTCGTCGCCACAATACACGGGCTCGAAAACCGGAATCGGGGCAAACGACGCCCGCGCCCGGTAAAATCGTTTCGCGATCGACGATCGTTTCGAGTGTACCGTACAGTATGTACGGTTGGTTAAACGAAACGCGATTGACGAACCGATCGACCGACGAAAAACCCGAAAAGGGGACCGTTTTTGGCCGGAATGGGGGGCACGTTGTTTTACTTTCCAACCGTACAAGGGACCACGTGGTGCGGCTGCGAGGTTAGTACGCTTGTACTCACGTAACCGAGGAGGGGGACTGTCCCCATTCTCGTCGTATTTTGAAAATCCCGTTTTTATTTTACATAAAACTTAGCACGTAAATGGCGTGACGTCGGTCGATTTAACCCCCGACCATAACCTCCGGTCCATTTTTAGTACGTCGAATTGTCGTTAACTTAGATTTGTCGACGTCAGTGACGCCGGCCGCAGTTGTGCGGCGGCGGGAGATATAATACCCGGCAAGGACGATCGTTTTATTGTAACGCGCGTTTCGTTTTTACAATGAACGATGGCGACACCCACTGTCCGTGAAGCACACCCCCAAAGGGCTTACCTTGTCGTGGTGGGGGGGCTTGATCGGAGATCCCCGCTAGGGGACCGCCCGACTATGAGCCGTATTTGGCCATGGATGTACACGCACATGGACCCGAGACAAAGAGTTTTTTGACAAGGCGCTTGAAACTAAGCGCATTTAAGGACTGAGGAAATGCCCAGTCACGGGTACTTGGTAACCTAGTTACAAGCGGACCAAGCTAAAAGTGGCCCGGATACGGGCCAAGGTTATTCGAAAGATGGTATACAATGGTATAACGGCTGGAATACGGACAGAGCCTCCCGGCCACGGGCTCGTTTTGGACATTACGATAATTGATTGCATGGGAATATCCCGGTTTTAAGGACTGAATTGAGGCCCGCCGGTAGCCGGCGTTGCGGTCAGAATACCGGGGGAGGCTAGCTAATATTAGCGACCCGAGTCGACCCACCGATGTCAACCATTTATAAACCTAGTCGGTGCCACGGGAGCCCTAGGGGACGCCGGGCGCGGAACGTCGCCGATTAAGTTTCGCTGACCCGGCGCACCTGCCGAACGACACCAGTCGTCCCGTTCCCAAAATAGGGTAAACGGATTACTATGGATTTTTGTATGACTATTTCGCGGCGCCGGTGGTCCCTACGACGACCCCACGGCGCACCTTGCGTAATGCCAAGCGCTAACGGAAGGGCTTGCCCCTCGATACCTTGGGAATATCTCAAGTGTCCGTGACGTACCGCTCTCGAGATTTTCGGAGGGTCGCGTCGCCGATTTATTAATAAAACGGTATGGTAAAGCGCACCGGCCGGGTACGGTGGTGAAGCGCGCGCATTGAAGAACACACCGGCCCGATCGGACGGATTTATGGTCGGATTGTCTATCTAATTAACGAAATATGCGCGATCCGCGCCCGGATTATTATGAATGTGTATGAAAGCCGCGCGCCCGGCGATAACGGCGCGCCGGGTAAAAATACGCGCGTTGTCTTCAATAAACAGCCTACGAACGCCCGTTAAATTTACGATATAATTAAGATAACAATGTTATGTCTAACGTTTCGCGTTGTTACTACGTGTAATTTTAACCTAATCTATAATAACGATATTGTTACGTATTTATATACGTTTTTTTTTCTTTTTCGTCGTCCGTTATCGTTCGTTTTTAATTGAATTATATTTAGCGCGTTTAAAAATACCGAAAAACTGTATAACGCTCGCGTTAGAGATTACCGGTTTCCCGGTCTCTTAGCCGGCCGAGAATGTCTACCTACGGCGCGAGAATAACGTTTATTCGGCCGATTCACCGGGACCGGCGGTAAACGTCGTCAACGCCGCGACGATTACGGCGAAAGCCAACGGGAGAGGTTACGTCCTTTTTTTTTTGAATACACGACGATGGAAATGGGCCGAACGTCGTCCGGTCGGAAAACGCGTAATCGCCGGCGAACCGAGACGGACGACCGTTTTTCCACGACGGACGGTCGCCGAACGGGGCACGGGATCCGTTCGAATATAGAAACGATCCGTCGGGTACCGAACGTAAAAAGCGACGGCGTCGCGGCCCGGCGATTCGGCCGGAAGCGATCATTTTCGCCGACTCGGCGCGATACGGCGGCGGTACAACGGGCGGCACAATAGCCTCCGGACGACGACGAACGAACGGGGTGGTCGACGGGGCGGACGCGGGCCGTCCGCGTTGTTCCGGCACTGCCAATTTGTATCCATTTCGCCCAAATACACGACGCGGCGGGTCACGTTACGGCCCCGATAATTACGCGCGGGGCCGGCCGATACGATTTTCGTAACGTACGGGCGTCCCGCCAACGGTTAATTAAAACCGATTAGATTATTTATACACGCCGCGTGTACGAACGGGCCGGCTAATATTTGCGCGTTTCGTTCGTATATTATTATTATTACGTTCGTCGACGGAATTCGAGGCGAGTGTATTTACGCGAACGGTCTTCCGCTCGTCGTACGCGCGCCGTCCCACTCGGAAATTCGTAAACATTTCGTTTTTATACGCGCGCGAATTGAGTAACGCGCCGGAACGTTATTGTTTTCCTACGAACGCCTATAGCGGTAATTGGACGCGCGTGTATTTTTACTCGCCAAACGACAACGTCGCGCTATTATTAACGTATCGTTATTCGTACACGCGATTTACGGTATAATGTTTCGACGGCGCCTGACGGTATTTAATGTACCGCGAACGGTTTGTATCGGCGGTAACGTTACCCGAAACGGTCGAACGGAGAAAACACCACAGACCGTTTCGGAACGTGGACGACGCTTGTATATCGATTTCGGAAATCGATATCGCGTCACCTAGAGGACAAAACGTCCGGCCAAATGACGGATTGACGACGGTTAAGGGGGCCGATTGACGCGAACCGTTTTCGAAAACGAACGTATGGCGAAACGACGGGGACGGTTCGAGGGCCGAGACGCGAAAAAATTGTCGCCACTATCCGGGGAAGGGTGTGCGTTGAACGGCGTAAAACAAGACCCGTTCGTGTTTATTGTTCCTACGAAATTCGCTATCTCGCGGCTAATCGCGATGAACGTTGTAAACAAGATTGCCTACGACGTCGTTACGCAATACGTACGCAACGGTGTCGATTTCAATTTCTCGTTGTTCGCGCAAATTATTTTCGAAAGATATTTAGGCGTTTCCGAAGGACTAAATTGTTTAATATACGGCGATATCGTTCTACGATATATTCTACGCTTCTGAATAGGATATACACGTATATATTTAGTAATAAGAGATAGCGTTCTGATACATTTTTTAGATAGGTGGCATTCCAGATTCGAAAAAAGTGATGGTATCTATTTATTAAATAAAATTCGTTTTCGTGTACGCATATTACGTTACGTTCAACTGCCGTATTAAGCGCGCACGTAGGAGATTGAATATTCCGTCCCAAAAGTCGATTTCCGTTCCGGTCGTTTCGCCCGGTTTGGCAATGCGAAACACGACCGTGTGCGGGGCCCAATTCGGTTTACGAGCGCTAACGACGTAAATCGAAAACCGTTTTCGAAAATCGTCGCGCACGTCGTTCGGTGTTTCCTTTGTTCGCCACAATTAACGAATTAACGGCCACACGTACGAACCGTCGTCGGTCTTTTCGAATATTCAAAAAAAACTTTCGATCACGGTCGAAACAATTGTCCGTAAATATGGGGCGTTATGGTACTCCTCGGGCGTGATTATTTTTCGCATTCCGC
>JAIPRN010004250.1:0-16097 GCA_025469175.1 Geopemphigus sp. TES_GeoC_2020 | reverse complement strand
ATTATATATATATATATATATATATATATATATATATATTTAATATAATAATATGTAGATCGTAATAATGTATACGTGAACCTAAGTGATGAACGATATAAGAGCGACGCGATATTCTTGGGATTTTTCCTCCCGGCAAAATCCTTTTACGTAAATCCGATCACGAGTCGTGTACAATTATATAATATAAAAACGGGCGGGAAGAACAATCGAACAAAAGACTGCACCGACGACGACAACGACGATTAGGAGAAAACGTGACGTTTATATTATTATATACGTTTTATGCACGAGTGTGTGTGTCTGAATGTATTTATATATATATAAAGAGAGAAAGAGAGAATACTACGATGTATATGCCCATTAAACCGTTGTCGGAACTCATTTGATATAAAATCCAAGGAAAATTACAATGGCAATAAATCGACTTTTCGTATTTTATATTACAATATACGAGCGCTTGCGAAATAAATAATCAATTAAAGCGTCTATAACTTTCGCGTTCCGTTTGAACGAAAAAACGTTTATTATTACCGCGAAACGCGTTAACGTGCACCATAGACATATTTTATGTAAATATATTAACACGCGTCGAGTGTTCGTGTATATTTAACTTAAATGTGCATAATTGACTCGGCAGAATAATAATACAAACGGTACAGGATAATTGACAATGGCGAAGTATTAACGTAACGTAATTTATTATATAATATAACGTATTAATTATTATAGAACTATAATTTATATTAAACCGATATTTTTATTTGGTTTTTTCGTGATAAGTGACACAATTAGCTACACGCAAAGTAACTTTTCATAACAAACGACGTGACATAACAAAACATATTTATAAATACGACGGTTCAAATACAAATAAAAATATTTTTTAATATATTACACGTAATAATCTTATAGCGAGCATATAAAAATTTGTAATTTTCCCGAGTTAAAAATCCGGAAAAGGTTTAACGTTTAATTATAACTAACATTAACGAAAAATAAAAACGAGTAACCTGAGAATTTACATAAATGTCACGAAATTATAAATTACGGTTTAAACGATTAAATATGATTTTCTCTTATTCCCTTTCTAGAACTACGTAGGGATAATTATACAAATAAATAGCTAACTAATATTAGTTAATGTATAAAAATAGTTCAGGAAGTTCAGTCTACGTTCCGACCGTAAGCGGGAAATCATTTTAAGTATTCGGTAACGGTGTCACTGTCACGAAAAACATGATATATTTATTATTGTTTGAATCCAAAACGTTTCTTGCTTTGTAATTATCATCATCTAGTCGGACGACAGTTTTGCGTGTACTACGAATTAAGAAACAATATAAAATATTTATCGGATTTGTCGGGTGTCATTGTAAAGGAAATAATTGATAAAAATACGTTAAATTTATCCGTCGTATAAATACGATTTGTGTACACTTATTTAGTAACAAAAGTCATGTGTGTATGTGTGTGTACATTGGAAACTGTCAACTGACGCGCACGTCCACCAAACAGTAGCAATTGGAAGACGAACACGTTGTCGCATCACGAACTGCGCCCCCTTCAATCACAATGACGAAAAAACTCCAAATACAAGGCATATGGTGGTTACATTTTAGACGAACTGAGTATATTTGGTAACGCAAGCCTGTTCGGAGGAGACGGACGCGATTTTGGTTTGTCGTCAACCCATCAAGCATATCGAATTCAAAACGTAACGTTACACACGGCTTCCACCGCCTGGGCAGCACACACGTCTGGCGCGCGTCGTTATTATATTTATATAACGTATCCGCGTATTATATTATATTTATCGCCGACAAGCGCGACGTTTGTATTCTTCCTAGACGATATGGCATAACCGAGACTGGTCCGATACGATGAAAAACTACGATGACACGTTTTATACTTCTCGGATAAAAAGTACGGGCCACCGTAGTTATACGATGTATTTATTTCTGTCCTCTTTTTTTTTACTACTTATCGTTAAAACGAAAAGCACTTTTGAAAAGTTTTGTTCGGCGGACCGTACGAAAAAAAGAAATAAATCGTTTCATATTAAACGTCTAATGCTCAAACTGTTGCCAATTGAATGCGAGAAGTTTATAGAACTTTAATACGTCCGATAGCTTATAAAGCCCTGTTCGACGTACGCTATAGCTACGACGTTGAACTTCTCTAGCCTATATAAAGCACACCGGTCCGAAAGATAAGGTCTTTATTATTATTACATTCGTACCGTTTAATGCCACAAATACGATGTAACTTATACGATACGTATATCGTTTTATTAAGACGTTCACGGGCCACTAGTAAAAGCAATACGCGTTTTAAAGTTTTTAAATCGTATTAACGGGTTTCAAAAAAAAAAACTCGCGTTGACGTGGGTGAACGTAGAAAATGAATCCAATCGCAGGCCGCGCACTACATATAAATTATAATGAAACTTGCGCCGACACACCAATTATTCGACACGCGCTTTTCAATTTTTACTTTTAAACCAGTTTTGAATCGTCACTATGCTATGATTAATTGACTCGTGTTATTTTTAAATACGTGTATATATATATATATATATATACGTGTACACGTATTATTTGACCATACCGCGTTTAGACGTATCCCATTAATCTACGGTATCATTAAAAATGTCGTACATTTTACAAACAAAGCGATGATTTCATCGATGCAATGGAACGGCTTCGATTATTATACGTTACGATTGTTCATAATTAATAAAATCACGTTACGAAGAAAAATTACGCGATATTAAGCGTTTAATATAGTCAAAATAACGTTCAAGCGTATTAACTGTTTTATACGCTCTTGTAAAATGAAAATACGGTTATTTCCGTAAAATGGTTGTTCGCGTGACCTAACGAGTTAGTTAACGTTGGCAACGAGTAAAAATGTAAATACCATTTAAAAACGATTCGAAACGAATACGAAAAACCAACGGAGAAAACGTGATTCAATTTCGTTACATTTTCGGGAGCCCCGAACTAAGTTACGCGGACTAATTTAAAATTTCCGTCGTTACATAAATCTTGTAGAAGGAATTATTATTAAAATGTTTCTGGTCCAAGACCGTCGACGGAAGTGATTAAAAACCTCAAATGCCTTGTCCATTATATTTTAATACTCGTGTGTGTATGTTGTTATTATTATTATTAAATCGTCGGGAATTGCTCGATGATTAGTTTTTTGCCCTGTGTTGATAATAATTACTATTTGAACGAGGGCCAGAAAACAGCTTCTACTATCTGTAGATCTATTGCGTAACGTCTTCGGACGTTTTAATTACCCGCGCCTTCCTCCGCGTACGCCTGGCAACATTTACGGTCCCCAAAAGCAAAGTCATCAGAACCCAACCGATTAACAATCTCATTAAGGTCGTCGAGAGCATTTATCGTAGCACGTCATTGTCGCGCCCACGTCGAAACCACATAAAATGTCCAGATGAAATGTGTTTCTTTTTACGCGAGCGTCAGAGTTTAATTTGTGTTATACACCGTTTTTTTCTTGAGCCGGTGCCGCCGCTGTTGGCTCGCGTATATACGTTGATTTTAATAGAGGCGGTTCCGAAAAGCAGAATAAATTCGTAATAGACGACGAAAAATGCTGGAAGATCTTTCTAATTATTCTATTTCGAAGGTAGCGGTTTTTTAACCCCGTGAATGATACAGAAAGCCGGAGAGCTAAACACAATTTCAATCTAAAACGCCGCGTACTAAGAAATAAAAATTCACGACGATATATTCCCGGGAAATTTAGATGTAAAACGTAATTTTCTAAATTTTTGTTTTTATAATTACAATTTACAATGTTATATATACGTATCGCCATTAAATTAGTCCGGACTCGGATGCAATGAAATTCGTTACGAACGAAAAACTAACATTTAGTTTAGAGAACGCGTTACGTATTTAATCGTTTCCTCAAATTTCAACGGTCGAGTAAAACGTCTAAATAAAAAAATGAAGCATAGCCGTAACTACTCGGAAAAGACAATAGTATAAATTGGAAACGACTCGACCGGGGGCGGCGGTGGCGGCAAGATTGTTATTAAAATACAACGTAGCGTCGTGGAAGAGTTCGTAATACGAGAACGTGCGACGGGTAGTATATATATATATATATATATATATATACATATATATGAGTGTACGTATATAACAAATGGTGACACGAGGGGAACGTATTATTTTTATATTTTCGATTTGTACTCGAAACGAGATTGCGTTACACCGCACACGCGCATCTCGGGATCGTCGATGCAGGGAAATCGCAAGAAAGTTCTCTCGCCGACTGCTTAATCGTATTCGACACGTAGACCGCGCACGCCGACACACTCGCGGTAACGTAAATATCGTATTTTATATCGCGAGCGACAAACGGAACGGGGCAAAAAGAGAATAAATCGGACGCGATTATCGTCCGCTTCGTCGCTGCCGTACGACGTACATGCGCGTACGTACGTACGGCTTCGCGACGTTTTGTATCCGACTTGCGTACTATTGCAATTTCTGTTGTGCGTGTGCGCCGTATAAATATTCACGGTATACAGAGCGATACTGACCACGCGATCACGCGATTTCGAGGGCGGCGGCGCATTCCACCGTCGAATCGGGCAACATGAGCCGCGCGCGCCGTCGATGATAAATCAGACGCGTCTCAGGCGATATTGGAAAGTGATCGGTGTAGGTGCGCGTACGTATACACTATAGGTGCGTACACACATATATACATATATAACGCGAATAGGCAGGTTCGCGTGTCCGACGCACATTAGACGCGGTCCAGTGACAAATTTTCGTACGACAATGATCGGACACGGCGCGTGAATAATTAATATACACGGGCGCGTGTATCGTCTGCAGTGATATTCGTATATTTTATTATATTTGAGCAGATAACGCGAGTCCGGACGATATCGTACACTTCAGTTTATCTATCGTACACCCGGTTTGATACGAATTCGGATATACACCATTATCTCGACTGTCTCGTCGACTTGGGACACGTATCGAGCGATATTTCGTGGATAGGATGGCGACGGTTTAATGGGAAATCGTTAATTTGTTTACGACGCCGCGAGCGGGCCACATCCCGTGTTCCACGGTACGTTTTTTTTTTACGCGGAACGTACGTTATATTGCCATACCACCAAACGCGACGGTTATTCCGAAAAATAGTATAACGTTTTATACTACACGACAAATTCGAATTCTCTTGGAGTAATTCGTTTACAATTTTTACAACCGGTCGCTATTAATAATAACAATAATAATAACAGAACGGAAACTCGATTATTTCCGTTTTCTCAGTTAGAAATCCGTACATTATTTTTTTACTACTCGTATCGAAATATACACTACGGTTTTTAAAAACCCGCAACGCGTTAAGACTATACATAGCGCGTATATAACAACAATTATATAATACGAAACGGTACAGCGGCCCAGGGACGACAAATACACAACAAATTCGCTAGCTGCAGTATACTTTAATATCTCTACTACGGAGAGTGAAATAGACGATTACGGAACCGTAGATATTTTCACAAAATTATCGTAATCCGAACGCGTATGACAAGTCCCGTAGCCGAGCGATACGAATCGGTAGGTACACCTAAATTTTCCAGAGTGGGTAGGGCAAAACCGTCGGCACGTCCGAACGTACCAGTGTTGGCCAAACTCGTTATTCGCGCTTACGATTACGCGCCGTGACGTATTGCGCACATAAAAGAATAAAATCGTTATGTACATAAAAGCGGCGTATTCGCCGGGAAATTCGACCTTAAACGCGTTTCGGTGGCAAAAAACACCGTGCGGCGATCATAATAAATTATGATTAACGATCGACGGAACGTTATTGAACTCCGGGAGAGGGGTGATACATTTGCGCCGTGCCTCGTCAATACTGCGTAGTACGGAGGCGGCCGAACGGGTAAATTTGTGGACCGGGTAACGGGAAAATTAATAATATTCTGGCGATAGTTTAATGAAATATAAACGGCCGAAAGTTTAAGAAGTTTCCAACTTAATTTGCCACTAAATTAAGCTTCGTAAAACGCTTAATTACGTTATTCCGTGATATGAAAAGCTAGGAAACTTTATTTCTACCAATTACTACCGTATTCAAACATTTCGCGCGGCCATTTTGTAAAACCGTTATTATCGTTATCATTATTATTATTATTAATTGTAAATTATCGGGCGTATTAGAATCGTACAGTAAACGTATAAATTTAAACGTTCAATAATAGATCATTTCGGTACGAGATAATAATATTAATGGCCACACGTTTCGTTAATTAACAATTAAAATGCGTTAAGGAATATAATAACTTTTGTACGCTATTCTGGTAATCGCGGTACCTTAAAGACAAATTACCTTGGCACTCCTCGTAGTTAATATGCATTTTAACTCGACACAACGTGATTAGTAGTTACGATTTAAAAAACGATTTTTTTTTTTGTTATTTTAGGTACGAAATATGTAACTTTTTGATAGTCCGCTCGTCCTAAATCTATTTTGGGTCGACTTCTTATATTTTTATTAAACGCCTCTATATAACGAATATATATATATATATATATATCCTAACCGTTTACGCGTCACTTCACCCGTTTAAAAATCAAATATTCTATTATTAATTTTTGTTCGTTCCCCCATATTCTTACAGACTTTAGTTTATATATTCGTTTTGTATTACACGCTATACGAGTTCAATCACAAACGTTTCCCTTCGGCTTATTTTCGTTAGCTAACGACTAGGACCTTTTTCTTTTTCTTATTGGCATACATCGATGATTAAAAAAAATGGCTAAAACAACACGAAGATAAAATATTGTTTATAATTACGCATATTTTAATGATTTCGTCTACAGTGTACCCGCCCGTATTGTACGATAGAAATCGTCGTCGGATTTCTTATGAAGACGCGTACATTTTATTACGAGATTTGTATACTCGGTAATATATCGGATGGGACGAAACTGCAGAGGAGGAATCGATGATGGTTCGAATTCCAAATCATTTTTGCCACATAGTACCGTTATGTTCACCCTCTCCAAGCGGAATCTGAATGGTAATCATTCAAAGCCGGTCGTTTTACCTAACCTAACTGGCGGCGGTTTATGAAAGGGGAACGATATACATCGGCAAAACGGCGAAAAAAAGAAACGAAGTTGAGGACGCCGAAGCGAATTATAGCTCTATACGAATCATTTCTCAAGACCGAGCGTTCCCATTTTATACACGGGCATATCGATTTCTGTACGCAAAGTTCCGTACGTCTGTTTTCCCATATACATAACCCTCGTGAATAATTGGATAGTTGCTGAATCACGAGTCCGGAACCAATCGGTCGTAAAAATTATAATTTTCATAATAATAACACGTATATGACGTAAGTGTATTTTGCATTTTTTCATTTAGTGGTTTCCACACACACACACACACACACACACACACACACACACACACACACACACACACACACACATACCCTCCTCAACCGTCCACCTCTATATATTTTCCGTGCGCGTCGGCGAAAAACTTGCATTGTGTTTCATCCATCCGGGACGTGGAAAATAATAATAATAACAAAGATATTTTAACGAACGGGCAAAGATAATCTGACGGGCAAAATGGCGAGGAGAAAAAAAATTCTCGATACATAGTTCACGGTTGAGTGACGTTTACGTGCCAGAAACGCTGATTTGGAAAAAAATCGGAACACATAGAGAATGTTATTATACAAGGGCAAAAAAACATTTTTCCTTCTTCCATTTCTCACCCCGTGAAATTCGTTATGTTAGCACAACGTCAGTGACCGCGGTACCCGCGAACGCCCAATTATTGATACTTTAGTGTGCGCGTACACAATTAAAATCTCCGTGTAAACATTTCAAAACGCGGTATGGTCGCTGGATGGCTGATGGTGTAGGCAACATAATCGTCTCGATGGTATTTATATTTGCCGTTCAAAGTTAGAAATATGAAGAACAACTTGTTTAAAAGATAGACACGATAATAAATGATTACAACTTGACACATGTGCGTGATATATATTTATGTTCGATTTGGTTATATTTGTTCAATATCGGTTTGGAAAAAACTATTTTTGGTACACTATATAACATATTTATATACTGACATATTGGATTGGTATTGTAACTAGTTTAATAAATATGCTCAGTATCAACGCTCGAACGAATATATTACTCAAGAATAAACTATATAGAACATCGCGCGAATTTAGATATAAAAATGGTCTACAACTTGCCTATAAGTAAGCAAATTGATCGTTGGTTATTAAATTCATGTTTTTAAGGAATACTAAATTTTCAAACACTTCGTGTGTATAAAATAATCGGTTATTTTTTGGATTAGTAATTTTATGCGTTTTAACTATTATATATATATATATATTTAGTATACCATTTAAAAAATACACTTCAGCGTTTCGGAATTAAAATTACTAAAAACGTACACGGATTCGTATATTCTAAAAAATGGTTAAAGTAATTTCATTGACTAGAGAAGTTTAAAAAGTACAAAAAAAAACTTTTATATAACTCCACACGGTATTGAGATTTAATTTTATAAGACACAGAGCATTGCACATTGTATGAGAGTGCTAAAATACTTAATATATGACGTGTAAAATTTTAGAATTAAATAAAACACATCACAACGAAAATTAAATATAAATATAAAACGCGCAAAATATCAACTACGCGAATAGATTTTAAAATTTTTTTATGCTGTAATAAATTTTTTGAGATTGAAATTTCCGGGCAATCGTCGTCTAAGTAAAAATGACACCACACACAAAAAACTATATCTACGGCCCCCGTTTGGTTAATATGCACGCTTATGTACGTTAAGATACGGTATTCTCGTATTAAATAACAATAATATATATTAGAACGTTATCGATAGGGTTTAACCGAATTAAAGCGTTAAATTGAATTCAATGGCTTGATCTTGATATAGTGCAGGCAAGCGCATGCGTATGTGTGTGTGTGTGTGCGTGCGTGCGATAGTCGGTCAGAATTAAAAAATATTTTTGATCAAAAAAACCAAGTGTAATATAATAAAATCCAATGTCATTGGGACAATCCAAGGACGGAGTTTTCGAGCGGAACACGTGGGTTTTTGTTCTGGCCGCGTCCTGAGAGCCATACGTATATCGGCATTACAATTGTGTAGAGGAAACATATCCGAGGAAAAGAAGCTTTATTTTTTTTATTATTATTTCTTTTTCCGTCTTTTTACTTACTATTTACGTCCCGTCGAAATGGATGGATTTCGGAGATGCCGAACCAAGGAAACCAATTTGTCTTGTCTCCAAAAACCGATCGCAATAAACAAATTCTTTTCGTTGTAGTCCGACAGCGGGCGAAAGCGCCGGAATTTAATTCCGACGCTTGAGACGAGTGAGATTTAATCGAGTACGGTATTAACGCCATGAAATATCTCCAGTATACGCGCGTATGTGTATTGTTTTCGTCGACAACAATATGGGAAGCTGTATAGCACCACCTAAGTTTTCGAGACGCTATACTACAATTCATATTATTTATCGTACGAAAAGTACCGAAAGGAAAATAACGATACCATAAAACCGAAATGTGTATGCGAATATTCGTTTAATATGTATCCCTGAGGAACTACGACGTTTAAACCTTTACAAGATGTACCTGCTTCGATTAAATTCACTTCGTATTTTTTTATACGTTTATAAATCAAAAATAATAATACACGACACCGAAATATATAAATAGAGTATGTTTTCATACCGCGCAACGAACTTTTCGAAATTTTAATTAACGATATACGCGCGGCGTTAAAACAAAAAAAAAAAAAGAACGAAACAAACGTACTGGTATCAATTCATTATTTAACGTCGTTCCGAAATTAAAATATCAAAACGAAAAAACAACAATTATAAATTATGACGTTCGCGCGTTTTTCAAACGTTTATTTTAAATGATCCGTACGTAATAAATTGTCTTCCGAATAAAAAGCGGCGAACGTATATAATTAAAGTGTTGGGAGAGAAAGAGAGCGAGAGAGACCTTGTTTTAATACTGTTTGTTAGAATTGGGAAATGACACACTCAGTGTACACACGGGCTGTCCCCGCACAAAATTAAACGACATCGTGACAGGATATTAAAATGCTGATTAATGTTCGTATACCGAATACGCGCACACATATTGAACAAAGTTTTTTGTCCTGTCGGTAATTTAATATAATCAACATCAAATCGGATTGATCTATAGTTGAAATTAATTATAATGTAATACCCTTCCAACGTCTTTCGCTTTAACACTACGCGAATATGGTACGCACATTTTACGTAAATAATCTCCAATTCGTAAATCTTTTAAATACGTGAAATTTGTACATTTAGTTTACGCAACACATCCCCTTGCGATAGTCGTATACGGGTACATATTAAGAAATGTAACGTTTTAACGTTTCGTGTAAAATTAACGGTATTTAATAAATACATTTTTTTTTTCAAAAATAACTAATGACCAAAACGATTTTATCAATTAAAATTTTAGACGGCGAGGACATTTAAATATAACAATACGTTATTAAAAGAATTCTATTAATTTACAATTAACGAGAAAATTCGTTTAGAATCAGACATGCCAAATTATTACATCAAATAAAAGTTTAACACTATTTTTAATACAATTTTAACGGTTATACGAGATATTGTAATATATAAATATACTTTTTTACTTTAGCAATGGGCGTAACCGTAAATACGCGTAATCTAGAGTTATTTATTTTTTAATGCCGTGAAAATAAAAATAATATAACAATTATAATTTTATAATATAAGCGCGAAATGTACGTATATTTTGTATTGCAGTATAATTGTGAGTGGCTTAAATATTTTATCCAATCGTCGATGCCACTAAATGTGATCTGAACATCGCTATAAATGTCGTTTTAAATTTCAATTATTCTCATAAAAGTTTCAAAATAATAATATGCTTATTAGGCATATAACACTATGGGTTTGATCCAAACGTCGCGTATTGCGTTTTAAGTTGTAAAATTGTTTATTTCAATTCAAAATGAATTTTAAATCGAGTTACCGATTTAAGAATCGTTACCAATATATTTCACATTCCCCACAACTGTTAAAGCCATTAATAGCGTTCCATTATGGATAAATGGGTATATTTTCTGGAGATTGCTATCGAACGACGTCAGAATATAATTTACAACATTTTCCGAAATGATTTTAATAAAAATAAATCCAGTGGCCACAGTGGATCAAAATACGTAATTATCCTCCAGTCTAATATTCCAAGGAAAGTATACAGAAACCCAGTGGATTCGATTCCCACACAATTTCCTTACGGCTTATTACTACCATTAACAATTTTACGCAGTTTATCTACTGGCTATTGTTTATATAATTAGTCAGTAATTATGGCTTAATTAAAACAATCGAGCAAACAGAAAAATTATTATTAAATATATCGGGTATAATTATCGTAATAATATAAAGTCGTTATCCGGTACGAGTTAAAATAAACGTTTAATAAATATCAGGAATATACTTTTTACCTTTAAAGTAAATAAGAACACGACTACAATTTTTTTGAAGGATACTTAAAAAGTAATTGAGCTTTTGTAATACTTTTACAATATAAACAAAAAAAAGAAACTAACGAATATTAAGAGTCAATTTACGTTTACATAGAAATCTATCGTTCGTTAAATGACGTACAATGTAATGATTATAAAAGAGCAAATTTTTCCAACGCTTTAAAGGACGCGTGATTTCGGACAAAATAATTGGAAAAGTAGAAAAACGTTAAAAGGGATTGCGGGATAACAACCCACCACATCACCCATTCCTCAAATCACTTCGGAAATAAATTAACTTTAAATAACGAAATTTTATAATAATACAAAAATTACAACAAACACGAATTATAGAACATTAAACGAGAATTAGAATTATTTACAAAATTATTTAGAATAAACGTAATATTGAATACATCATG
Organism: Geopemphigus sp. TES_GeoC_2020; assembly: GCA_025469175.1. Lineage (NCBI taxonomy): Eukaryota > Metazoa > Arthropoda > Insecta > Hemiptera > Aphididae > Geopemphigus > Geopemphigus sp. TES_GeoC_2020. The sequence continues at coordinate 4,041 of JAIPRN010004250.1, read as the reverse complement.
AAAATTTTATTTTGAAATAATTATTAAACGTTCAAAATCAAGTTTCTTTAATTCACGGATTTTTTGTATATAGTCACAGAATCGCAAATACATTCAAATTGAATATATATATATCGGTGAATCAAAATTCAATTACCTCCAATATGTTTGTGTGAAGTTCAATCGGGAAAATTAATCGAATAAAATAGGATATTATAATAGCCTCGCCAATGTTATTGGTACGAAAGAAAAACTCGGATTTTAAAAATCGACGAATAATTAAAATAGGTTAATTTCGGGGTGGTTGTTGTTATTATGTGGATTGTCAATAAATAGCTTGGGTACGTCTTATTAATAACGTGTCGTCCGCGTTTTTGTTTTTGTCGTTATATTTTTAGCGAGCCTGGCACGGTTTAAAATAACCGCGTGTCCGTAATTTGTCGTAAATCACGGTTATTGTTTATTTTCTAATAAAATCGAAAGAAGAAAATCGTCGGCCCAAAGTACAAGGTAAACATTTGACCGCAACCGACGTCGAACGTTAAACCGAATAACAATAATAGTAACGTTTCGTCTCTATACGTCGATTAGTGTACACCGCGGTGTTTATTGTAACTCGTGTGTGTGTGTGAATGTATTATTACTCGTGGATTATTTGAATAAGGACTTGATTCAACGAGCCACTTGAACAGTGTTTGTAGTGGTGAGTCGACAATTATAATTTCGACGCGTTCCGAAATATTTATATATACGTACGTATGTGTGTGTGTGTGTGTATATATATAGGAGGAATAGATAGATAGATTATTATAGAACGTACGAGGCGTCCAGGAAGCTGATTGAATGGGTAGGGAGGAAGGAACACGTCGAGTCGGATCAAACACACATGCGTTTTACGGGCGTACACGACATAGGTGATGCACGCGACGACGAGGGGGAAATAACGATTTGTCTCGAAACGCGTTCCCGTAACGGGGCCCGGGAATTCTGGGAATATTACGTTTTCGTTTTTCGTTCGACGGGGCTAAGTACGTACTACGCGGGGCACTGGGCGATAAAAACATTCGCTTTTCTATGGAGTTTAATAGACGATTCGTAACGTACGCCTGCAGAATAATCCGTTCGAAATTTAATTAAAATATTTACGTAACCGTTGTTCAGACGGTATTCGAGAGTTTATCGACTCGTACCGAGAACGAGTGCATTTACACTCGAACGTATAAATTGTTATTTAATTGGACCGTATTGAATTTCATTTAGCTACAGTACCGCGGCGAGTGTTATTGAATTACGAGAGAAACTTTCGGTAAACTTTTTATATCCGTTTTTCGCCGATTTCTTGTACGCAATGGCGTGCGAATACACGCCACCGAAGAAGGGCAGGGGAAACCTGTTAAATAATGCGTATATTTCACGCGATAGCCAGATTTTCGCGAACCGACGACCGTGTTCATTCGCGCTTGCACACGACACAAAGCGGCGGTATACTTGGTGATTTTCAGTCGAAAACTTAAATATTCGAGTTGTGTGTGTATGTGTGTGTGCGCGCGCGCGCGCATGACTGTTTCGTGAATTTGTAATCGATTTTTGTTGACGCGTATAAACGTGCAACGAAAAACGTATTTTCAGATGGGATTTCACGACATACCACGCGTACGACTTACACCAATAACAACATTACGGCCGGTTATAACGTACGTTATGTTATGTTACGACGTCGGACAACGTGGTGCCGGGGCCGAAAACGAGAGATAACGGGTCAGTTGTATATCTGAGATATCAATCTTTAGCTCCGGCGACTGCTGCAGCGTTGTCCGCCTCTGCGCACGGCGGGATTGAAGTGTACTTCGTGGCTTCCCACGGGGTCCGCGCATCACTTCGCAGGTCTCCATGACATTGGATACGGACCGTCGGATTAATAATTACAATAACACTGACGAAAAACGTTTATCCCGCGGACGGTGTGCGTACGCGTCGTTTTCTAGAAAACATACGTTTTATATTTCATGCGTCTCGTATACGGGTACGTTTCTTTTTTTGAGCAATTAAATAGACACACTACTAAATTTTAGTGTCATTTGTAATAGAATAATCCTAATACATTACGAAATAAATGCTAAACGCCACATCGAACGGAATGCAAAGCAGAAAAACAAATATTACCGTTACCATAAAGAGGGATTCTTATTTTGGGAGGGGGATTGAAAAGGAAGCATAAATGCTATCCGTATAGTATCTACAGATCAAAAAGGATTCTAACCACGCATTCGGGTTATAGCCTGAAAACTATTCGTTCGTTCGAAAAAATCACACACAGGGGGGCGGATCGGATTGAAAACAAGAATACATTATTTTTTCACGGGTAAGTACGAATAAACACAGAACACGAAACGTTTTTGGATATTATATTATCGCTTTATTTTGAAACATAAAAAGTATTCGGTCTCCAAACAGTACATCGTCATACACACAATGATCGTCGTGTATTAAGATCATGAAACGGTAAAAATTGCATAAATTTACGCACGTTTTGTGCATTGTACGTTGGGCGTCGAACGGATTGTGTAGTTTCGGGATGCACCTCAATACATACACACACACACATACATACGTCTATTTATATGACTACGTTCCGGAACCGCGAGACGACAACAGATTCTGTATCAGCGGCGGCGCAAGCATTTGCAAACAATGACTTGTACAACAGGCGTCTGTCAAATTTATTAGGCGTTTCTGGGACAAAGGACGACGCGAAACACGGAGGAGCAAAAAAAAAATCAAACAAAATGACCGCATGGATTTGCCGCGGTAATGGAGAGAAGCAGTTTTTCCAACCGGTTGTCGGGGTACGACGATCCTAGAAAGAGAGAGACGCGCGCGCGCGCGCGCACACACATACACAAGCGGACCGAAATTCCGAAGCTGACAAACGAACTAATGGAATATGTATTAGTTGTGTTCAGGAACAATGGTTCGAGTCGAATAAACAACGGTATCGACAAACGTTTCGTGATTTCGTATTTATTTATTTTTTTTGTTTTTGTTTTTTAACTCTCGTCCTATGATTTCGGATCGTTATTGAAGTGGGATTTATTCGCGAAAAAAAAACAAAATTTAAATACACAGAATAATATATACAACTCACAACGTATAGCGATGACCCTTAAGAAACGCAAGTGTTGAAAAAAAGTTTTAAAATCTGAGTCGAAATTACTTTTAAGAAAACCACTTAGTATTTGGAGTTTTTAATATTATAAGTATTTAATAACTACATTTGCCGTAACCATGAAAACTATTTAAAATTTGAGGTATATTACGTTTCAACACCCATATCTTTTTGTGGTTTTTAAAATCATAAATTTATGAAAAAAATATTATTTTTGAAAAATATAAATACACCACATATCAATGTTATACGCCGTTGTTAAGTAATTGTTTGAAAACTTTAAATATGGAAAAATTTTTCGAGCCACTGATAATTTGTATTACATATTTTTCCCTAGGCATTTTCAAACATAGAATATACAGATATTATACAAGAAATCAGGAGTATTAATTTAAGGAGCACAAAATCGGAACGAATATATTATTTTGAAGCACGGATTAGACATTTTTCTAATTTTCACTACCAGCACGTCTATATTTATAAACTTTAAACAGCGTCAATGTACTAAAAATTTATCGTTTCATGTGCATTCGTATTTGTACACGCGTGTGTATATGTGTATTGAAAAGAGAAACTTTCAGCTTTTCGGATTACAGTAGCGTTTATTTTCGAAACTAGAATACCCTTCGTCGACCTATAACTTGCGGCCCAAATTTCCTATAAGAAACTGGTCAAACAGTTCAACCGTCCAATTCAATCCGAGTCACTGTCCATAAAGTGAAGTCGGTGTGTGTGTGTGTGTGTGTGTGAGTGCGTGTGCGATAATCGCAAGGTACAAATGGCATATGTTCGTTAATCGCTGTCACCTACACATACACACATTATACATTACACGAGACGGTTACCTCGAAACGTTACACATTTTCTTCAACCGAGATTACGTATATATATATATA
>JAIPRN010004249.1:0-16100 GCA_025469175.1 Geopemphigus sp. TES_GeoC_2020 | reverse complement strand
TCGTAATTAAATAATTATCGTAATAATTTCAAACGAGGTTTATTTATTTAATTTATCTAACGTAAATGTATTTTTATAATGCTGGATTTCGGAGTGCCTTAATCATAAATGTTTAAAAAATATTATAAGTATACGGAAATTTCTACTTTTGTTCATTTAGAATTATCAATATAATATTCTATTGCTTATTAAAAGAATTCTGATATATATCGGATATATTCGTGAATCGTATTAGATTAGCAATATCTTCGTTTACTTTTCACTACGAATTTATTTATATTATGATTATATAGTCTTATTGTAAAACTTGACACGTATTATTATCGACGAGGACGAAATTTATAAGTTAATTTTTATATATCGTGCCATATTTCAATAGGAGTTTAATTAAATTACCTAGGAGTGTAATTATTGGGCTTTAATCTATATACATTCAAGAATTTAAATTATCGAAAAATACTATAAAATTATTGATCACGCCACCCAATTACTTTCGAAATAATATTCATTATTTGTATCGTCGTTTCGCTTGTGTACGTTAAATGTGTGTATAATTTTATCGAAATAAAATTGTCGATACTTTCCCATACATTTGTTGATCGACATTTAAAATAGATGAAATAACCAAAAAGAAATCAAAGAAACAATAAAGAACATTAAAGATTGTGAAGGCACCGGATTCCAACAACATCCAATTGGAATTTATAAATTACGGCGGAGAAGATAGGCGTAATTTTATTTTTAAGCTGTGTGATAAAATATGGCCCGATGAAGTAATGCCGAACAGCTGGAACGAAGTAACAATTATACCGCTCCACAAGAAGTGTGATAAAACTGAATGCAGCAGCTTTAAATGGATATCTATATTGAACTCAGTATGTAAGGTTTTTTTAAAAGTCCTATTAAATCGCTTAACACCTTACGCAGAAGAATGTTTTGGCGAATATCTGTGTGGTTTTAGTAAAGGTAGGTCAACTGTTGAACAATTATCAATAATAGAACGTTAGTAAAGAAAAAATAATAATTTATCTCGTCGTATTGAGTACATAAATTATTATCTAGTAGTGTTTGAACGATTAATGTATCATTTAATATAAAACGACGAGTAATTCTTAAAATATAAGGTATACTATCGTATTTCTCTCTTAAACTTTTTAAATTCATAAACGTTCTGTAGACTTTTTTAAACAAAAAGATATCTAATTCCGTCGTAATAAATTGTACACGTGAATATTAATAGTGTTCTCAAGTAACATTTTTAGAAAAAATGGACCAGATAATATGTTCAGCAAATACCTATCATTAGTAATCAAGTTTTGTAGTAATTATCTATTTGTACAAATATCTTCTATCCTACTAGTGACGTCTGATAAGTATTCGAACGTCTCGTGCATTTTCGATTTTTTCCTGAAAACGAATACGTATTATCAGTTCGTCGACATAATAATTGTGCATTAATAGCTTACCGAATAGAACGATCCTCGGTGTCGGTGTAAAACACGTTGAATAACGCGAACACGAAACAAGTTATCTATTTGTAACGCGTACCGAAAAACGTCGAACACTGACTGAACGATAAATCGATATAGATCTGTCTTCGTATTGGACGCGTGGGTTATTCGATGTCCTCGGGAGCTGAGTCGTTGCGTAACTGGAAAGATGACCGATCTCGGCGTTTAGACGAAATAAAAGTCGAAACAAGGTTTCCGTGAGTAAGCCTGTGGAAGGATCATTAACTACATACAACGTTTATACTAATACAGGGCCTTTCCGAAAGTACATAAAAACGAAATACGGCATCGTACGCGTTCTACGAAAGAGGACCGAGAATGGACTCTGAAAGTGACCTTCCATGGTCACCATTTTTTGTGGTCAACAACGTACAGATGCAGGACCAGCTCACTTTAGTACGACTGAAAGATACGTCGTAAATACGCCGGGAAGCCAAGAGTGAACTGCGACGATGTACCTGACCAAAATCGAATTGATCGCTGCCTTGTAAGAAACTGAATAGAAACAGAAACTTGTAACATTAAAGGTAATTTAAAGCTTACTTCTGGTAACAGAAAAACAAGAAAACTAGAAACAAACGTACTTTAATTTCCCGAATAACTGGCTAAGTAAATAAAATATTTAACGTTTACGACAAAAACGAGCGTTTTATTTGGCGATATCTCTAAACGTTTAATAAGCTATTTGAATATAGTCTGCAAAGTATTAATGAATAATATTAATTTAATATTTCGATTTTTGTCATTTACGCTTGTTCATTAAAAGTGAAAATATTATCTCAGTCGCGAAATAACGTATACAATTCTATATCAAATTCAAAGAGTGAATCATGTACACGGAGATAATTAAGACAGTGTTAAATAAATATACATTTCAATTCACGATGTCGGTGGCCTCACTATTACTACAGGCCGGCCCATGTCGTTTTCAGAAGATCGACACAAAGAAAGATGATAACAGACCCACAACGACGACTCTGGATAATCGGACGATGGACGTCGAAGGAGATGGACATCTTCAAAACACCATGGTGGCTCCGGTAGATCGTGGTCGATTCGGCGGCGATATCTATCAAGGTAAGGTTTCTTGACAACCCGAGGATATTGTCGAAAGAGTTCGGGTACGCTAAATCGACATTCGCTTGCTTACCGCTGCTGTAGACGACGAGTATAAGCATATGATATCCGAGGAGGCAGACGTGAGAACACAGTAGACTCAGATGAATAAGTTGGCCATCCAATTTGTGGTCGATGAACAGGATGAAGTCGAGAAACGCCGGTGCGTTTACGCTAACGCGGCAACGGCAGCAGCCAACGAACGGACTAGAAATGTCGATGCTCTCAAAACAGAATTTGACAAGTTAAAAGGTAATTGCGTCGGTATGTACCTGCCAAACGGTAATCGTTTAACATGTTATAGTGAGCAATGAAAAGTTATTGCACAAGTTCAACAAATTGAAGCTCCGGACTGAAAAATTCGAAAGTAATATATATAGTATATAATTATATAAATTGCAAAAATAATACGACGTAATGTGGCGTTCTTTTGTGAAAGGTACGAGAAACCAGATCGTCTAAATTGTCAAAAGGAGACGCAACGGCGGCGGCGGTGGTAAGTTTCAAGAAAGATTTTCGGTGTACGATCGACGGTCATCAAGAAAAGGGGCAGTAGACAACTTCGTTTCAACATCTCATGAGTAGAAATAGATGGACGGAACATTTAGGCTGAAACCGTTCCTTTACGCTTATGTTCACACTCGAGTCACGTACGCATTACGCTATGTTGGGGTTTCGAGTCGGCGATGGTTTTCTTTTTTCGATTTCGGTTAGGCTACGCAATAACTGAATTTCTTTGTTGATTTCATTTTATTTCGTTGAAAATGAAACATGGCCGATATGTTCTCCATCAGTCTCCCGTAGGCCACCACGCGCAATGTACATTTCACGTGGAGCGTCTTACTGGAGCTGCTCAAAATTATTTGACTGTTTTACGAAACAGTTTTCCACCAATTGATTTTTTTGTAGAAGTCGCTTAATTTACTGACCCTATTCGATAACTTTAGAACATTTCGTTAACGCATCGATGGCTTGACTAACATCGCACATTTTCGGACAATCGTGTCACTGTGCGACGGCAGCAGTAAATAACTTAAATAGCATATACCTATTAATTTCGCAAAGGCTATTTCAAGTGACGTCGTTCACTTTCGGACCACCGTTGGTCGATTAGACGGCAGGCAGGAATTTGTTTAAATAGCAATTATTTAGTAATGTTCCGCAAGAATTCATAACATACTTAATACTATTTCGTAAGGGTTCATTACAAAATTGTGAGTTAGATAATTTTAAGTCTTTGTTCGTCTTTTGATATTTTTTATTTTTTATTAATATAAGCTTCGTTAAATATATTTCTTTTGGTTTTAGTATTGTATATTAATTTATAGAAAAGCACAAGTTTAGGAAGATTTTTTAATTTCTTAGTTACCTTTCTTGTTTTTTGTTTTTTTTTTGTTTTGTAATTTCTTTTTTCTGTTCTTAACACGTATCGGCTATACATGTCAAGAAAGCTTGAGAGCAGTACTTCAGACAGTGGATTACCATCGTTTATTTTTTTTACAAAAATCAACAATACAATAAACAATTATCTCTAATGGGAATAAGACAGGATAATATTCTACTATACAACAAAATTTCTTAAATTAATCAGTATCTAGTGTTTAGTCAGGAAACATTGGATTAGGTGAAACAAAATTATCGTCACCGTTCACTTTTTGCCGAATGTATATGTTTATTCGGTATTGGGTTTAACTGAATTTGGTTTTAATAATGATTTTTGCGTTTGTAATGTGCGAGACGTGAACGATTTTAACATCCGTGAAACGTATGATTCGGGTAGACATATCAAAAAACCTATTATCTAAATAAACAAATTGCTATTTAGGAGCGTTTTTATTGTTTTAAAAAAATTATGTATCAATGTGAAACCGACAAGACTGTTTTCCAATCGCTGTATCGAAAACGATGATTACATTTATTTGGGAGAAAAAATCAATCTAGCTTCCGGAAATGGTCAGAACCACGTCTATAAACCATCACAACGTTGTACACAATTCTGTTAACCCTCGAAGCCGTGTGAGTACTACAGATTTTGTTTTTAGATGACTAATTGTAAGCCAAAACCACCGATAGGACCCGCGTTTAGATTAAATATATCCCTATACACCCTATCAGTAGTATTAACTTTTAATTATGGACAAATTTTATCTAATCGAGATTAGCACGAAACTGCTCTTCATACCAGTCTCATCGATTCGAACACGTGGCAAGGTCTACATTTTTCTATTTCACCACCCTAATACTAGCGTTAACATAGTTGCTTCTTGCAATTCTCTAAAGAGGCAATATCTTCGTTTATTTTGCCACCATCGAACGCACATCAAGAGGCATGATGTACACTAACGTCTTTGAAAGGGAGCCCTCGTCCCAACCATAATTTGAAGTTCTATGTAAACTAATCTTATTAACACTGAAATCCAAATATCTCGGTTGCTCAAGGATTTTATGTCTCTAAATAGACCCTTGGCAATAGATTTCAGGCCTTGCGATGCCATCAGGGCTCAAAGTCTAATCAATGAACTTTCTGTGGCCCTGGACTAAATAATAATTCGTCGAATTTGAATTTAACACCAACTCTCAATATCCAAGACAACATTTCACTGTCAGCGGTGGAGGTTGTCGAAACTATATAAAATTTAATTTATGAAGCTGACACTTTCGCTAAACATTTTGAATCTTACGTAACATTCATTCCAAACAAACGTTCTATTAACGATTTCGAAAAATTTGTTTCCAAGTTCTTCAATTTTCTCTTCGTAGTCAATACTAACTAACGGGTCCTCAAAACCCAACAGTTTCTTTCCACCGGAAACGCAAGCTGGTTCAGTATAATAACATGGATCCCTAGTACAGCGAATCATCCAACCCATACCGCGCAACTAAATGCCAAATCCAAAAGTAACAATAAATACAATAATGACATGGCGTAATGGAATTACGCCAATCAAAGGAGAAAAGTGGCTTAAATTCTTCAAAGTCAAATTAAGCAAGGAAATAGAAGTAAATAGAGAATCATTTTCGTGGCATTTACGAGATCGCGAATGACTTCGTTCGTGAATTGTATGACCTAGTTGGAGCACTAAACTCGACACTATTTTCAGTTGCATTAGACACAATAGAAAAGTCAATTAAAACAATTGCTCTCGAAATCTTATCTAGAACGGACGATATTATCTTGTGAACAATAAGGCATATTCAAGGCGCACGCACTATTTGTAACATTGCCAATATAAATATGAATTGGAACTCTGTCTGACTTAAATTTAGTACTGCAGGAAAATGTTAGTATATAAAGGGAAAGGTCAAGTATCGAACATCGGCAAGTGGCACTCAATTACTATATTCGACGTTCTTAGGCGGATAATCGAACCGAGTTTAGACCAGAAATAACGAAACCTAATTGTATAGTATATATTCGAATCTTGAATGGTATTTGAAATAGCGTTTGTTCAAAATTCGAGCTAGATCACGCATATTACAATTTTGTTTGACGCTTCGAAAACTGTAGACAACTAGTAAAACATATATGGAAAAATAAATTCGTTTATGGACTAAAATATAACACAAATAAATAAATCGTGTAATTTTACGAACGATATAAATAATATAAACAATCAACATAAATAACATAAACATTATTAACAATAATAACAATACAATAATGTAAATAAATAAACGATATACGAATATACAAAATAAAAGACAAAATATGATAATATATAAAAAAATTAGTATGTAACGAATAACCATATGAACAATATAAACCATGTAAACAAAATAAGCAAATAAACCACATCATATAAAAAAATTGTACAAAAAAAAATATGAAACCAATAAAACATAAATAAGCAATGTTCATAAAAAATTAATAACCCATCCAACAACACAATGTAGAAAATATATAAAATATTTGTAAAAAAACAAAAACTAAAAGTGAAATAATCATAAAAGAATACAAGTGAAAAAAGGTATAAGTGAAAACAAGTGTAAGCGAAAAAATATAAAAAAGTGTAAACAAAAACAAACGTAAATAGTATCAAACACCTCGCATTATCCTCGAAAACCCGAAGTCTACGGAATACATGCACACCTATTACGGCCGAAAGTCGGAGGATTAATTACTTAAGGTTACTCACGGGCGGAAGACTCGAAGTACGAATTCAAAGTCAATTGAATATCGCGCGCCATGCACAGGTCATTGAACGTCACAATATTCACGTACGCCTAGAAATGATCCGACTTCTGAAAGTCTCAAAATTATCTACTACTCTATAATATCAACAAAGTAATGGCAGTCTAGAACGCAGTCATAGAACTCTAGGAGAATATCTACGAAACTATGCCAATAAAAATCCTCAGAATTGAGATGCATTCGTTCCGTTCGCAATGTATTGCCATAACTAGTCCGTACACTTAGCAACGGGATTCCAGCCTTATGAAGTAGTATATGGATATCCAATCATAGTTCCAACATCGTTTATTCGAAATCCAGAACCTCAATACAATTATCAAGATTATTAATATGAGATGAAACGATTGATGCAGGAATTTCATATGATGGTTACAGAGCAATATTATATACCTAAACAGAAATCTAAGGAACACTATGATCAGAAAATCAGTCCGTTAGATCTTAAAATCTTTTACAAAAATTCGTTGAATAAATCTAAATTCTTCTACAAAATTTCAATAATGATTGTGCATGAAACATTGAGACCATATGGCCCTCATGTTTCATTTAAGTTGGCGGGTGTTGTGAACACTATTATGTGGATATAATTATAATTGTCTATATAATAATCGTAAACGTTCTTAAAATGAAATGATTGCGATTATTTCTATATAATAATTGTAAACGTTCTTATAACGAAATTATTATAATTATATCTTATTATATAGAAATTATAAGACACTATAGGGCATTATGAACAAACAATCCGAAGTACTGAGAAATCCTTGGTAACTTTCGATAGTGCCTTGTCCCAGAAAATCGAATCTGTGTGATATTTGCAGAGTATAAAGTGTGTGGTGTTTGTCAGAGCATCGGTCAGATTTTCCGTAATATTTAGTATTAGACATAATTAATTCTGTTTCGCGGTGAATGTTTAATAAATATAGTGTATGTTAATTCTACTTTCTTTACATAATTTTTGTTGTGGAGACGTCCATAACAATATATATACATTATATCATATTATTAATATTTTTTTTTCTAATATTTTCCGTATCAATGTAATGCAGCCAAAAGTAACTATTTAATAACCCTTCTTTAAAAACTTTTACTTTTTTTTAATAACAATAAAATTAATTTGTGGAAATAAAATTCAAATAAACTGAACTTTTAAGATACTTATTATTAATTATTTTTTATACATGTCATGGGAATAATGTATAAAAGTCGTTCATATAATAACTTTATTCTTTTTTAATATTTATTTCGTCTTTAGTATTATTTAGATTATCTTGTTTACAATGTTTACAATACTTATAACACTAATCTAAGAATGACATCATTTAAAACAAAATCGTTGTTACGAATTATATTAATTTATTATGTACATTTAATAACGTCTGTAACTTAAGACTAAGGGCAAAACTACTTATAAATTCATTTTGTTTTAAGATTTAGTCATTTTAAATTTCACATAAAAAACATTAATATACATATTGTAATAAAAAAATTACATTTTATAGCACCAGTTATGTATTAATTTTACAATAATTTTTATGATAAGATAACACAGAATTAAGTGAGTAATTTATTAAAATTTTGAAATGTGTTTTGATAATTAAATAAATACAGAATTACAAATATATTGTATTATACATATATAAGATTAATACTGAAGAATAATAATAATATAACATAAATAAGGATATATTAACTAAAAATCACTCAAAATGAGTTCAAAATTTATATTTTGATTTTTGATCAATTAATTCCAAATATGATATTGCATTTAAAAACGCAAAATATATATATATATATATTTAAATAAATATTTATTTATTTATTTATTTATTTAATAACGTAAAAGTATAGATTCATTCACCAATTATCTCTGAAATGAATTATCTAAATATTGTGAATGAAATAATATTTTTCATTAGTTTTCAAGTTTTCTTAAATTATACAAGAAAATAAATAAAGGATTCCCTATACTACCATATGTTATGGCATTATACAACATTGTATATAATGTTTGTTTAATAATTATCATTTGCAAATATTATTGATAATTTCTCTTACATATATTTTGAAAAATATAGTTAATTTTACTCAATGTCTTATAAGATTTCAGAATTATTGTTAATATAATAAAAGTAAATTTAACTCTAAATTACATCAGAAAAAATCTTCGTTTTATTTGTATTTTGAAATATTGTGATTACATACAATGTTATTAGTAATTCTTACGTTAAATGTTGAGATATAGAAGATGTGTTCAAAAAGTAACGGAAATTGTAAAATTTACGGGTTTGGAAAGTCCAATTGTGAAAATTTTTTTTTATTGTTTTGGCACACATAACCTTAAAGTATAAAATAAAGTATAAAATGGCAGTCTCTAAGGTTAGACGTATTTTTATGAGCTCGGTGATTTTTGTTTGTTAAAAAAAATGGATCGAAGATTCGTAATAAATTTTGCGTAAAAATGAAAAATATAATAAAGTGTGTGAAATATTAACAGAGGCCTAGGATGAATCTGCTATGATTAAACAAGGGTTTACGAGTGGTATAAGCGTTTCCCAGATGGCCGTAAAGACGTTGAAGATGACGAACACCCTGGACGACCCAACGCATCAACAACTAATGAAAACATAGAAAAAGTAAAAAAAATGGTTATGAACGATCATCGAATCATAATCAGAGAAGTCACTAATGATGTTGGCATATTAATTCACTCTTGTCATGAAATTTTTTTAAGTGTTTTGAATACAAAATCCGTGGCAGAAAATTTTTTTCCAAAATTGTCGAATTTCAAACAAAAACAGTGACGAGACATGGATTTAAGTATATGAGGTTGAAATTAAGGCTCAATCGTCTAATAAAAGGCGTTCTAGGTCGCCAAGACCAAAAAAGGCTCGACAAGTGCGGTCGAATGTGGAAGTTATGCTTACTGTGTTCTTCGATTTTAATGACAGAGTGCATCATGAATTCTTGCCACAAGGTCAAAAAATTAATAAGAAGTGCTACATACAAGTTCAGTGCCGTTACGTGAAGTAATCCGAAAAAATGCCCGAATTTGTGGCAAAACAATTCACGGCTTTTGCACCACGATAATGCACCTGCTCACACTTCATTCATTGTTCGTAAATATTAGCCAAAATAAAACTTCGACGATGCCCCAGCTTCTATATTCGCCAGACATGACTCCATGTGACTTTTTTCTATTTCCAAAAATAAAGAGTAACTTAAAGGGCCGTCGTTTTACAAGCATAGAAGACATTAAAAACGCATCGATGAAAGAGCTAAAGGCTATCCCAAAGATCGAGTTTAAATAGTGTTTCGAGGATTGGAAGAAGCGCTGGAACAAGTGCATAATTTCTAATTGGAACTATTTTGAAGGAGACAAAACTTATATAGATGAATAAATATATATTTTTTTCAAAAAAGGAAACGAATATTCCAGTTATTTTTTGAACTCACCTAGTATATTACAATATATCAATATATTTTTGAAAAATATAAAATATAAAGTTAATTACACAACATAATATGAAATCATAATATTTTATTTGTATATCCATATTATATTGTATAATCAATATATTAATTTTCTAATTTTTTTTTGTTGTAAAGCAATGCAGCTATCATTATTCATATTAAACTTTTATTTAATAATGGAGTTTTATATTTATTAATGTATGAGTCATATTAGATATTACATGTAAAATAACATTATACATATTTTATTGAAATAATTACATTTTTTATTAAGTTATTTATTAATTTTATACATTAATTTTTTATGATAAAATAATTCAGAGCAACGTGAGCGGCTTATATGTATTTATAAACAATGTTTTTATAACTAAATGAATACTAGAGTTACAAAAATATAATATTATATAATAGCGTACAACATACCTATAATAAATGTAAAACGTTTATTTATAGTAATAAATATTACTATTAATATTATTATTAATTAGTGATATCAAAAAAATGAGTCGAATAATAAATATAAGCCATGTAATAATTCAACAAACAAAAAAATAAAATAAAAAGAATAAAAGAAATAAAATAATCAGTGTTTAAGCTAGTAGGAGAATATGGGGAGAGGTATGTGGTAAAAGGTGAGCAGGGGAAAGTTTTAATGAGTTACTACAGTTATTTATCTCAAGGTCGTAAATACGAGAACTGTTCAGGAACGCAATCGAGAAGTGTCGTAGAAATGAATATAATTAAAATATTCGAATGAAATTAAGAGTGCAAGTAAAAATGAACAGAATGGTATTCTCTTACCCAGCTGCCCGTGTTTGACTTCACGAGATTAAGTAGAGATGTGAGGAAAAGTTTGGGTCAGTGCCTTCGTTCCATGAATCCACTGACAAACATTGAAATAAAAATACAAGTGTTTTGATGGCGAATAACTGGACTCGTCCTCCGGAGTACCGACTTATCGAATATAGCTGATTGCTCGTGGCTGGAACGCCGTCAGATGCCGTAAACTTGTGTTGACGGTAATCTCCTCTACTCTGCTCGACGAGAGACTCATCCACCAGGGAGACTCCTCTCTAATGCACAAGTAGACGGGAGACTCGTCACTGGCTTGACTGCCTGACTGACAGTCCGTGACGAAGCCTTGTCTGGCAGCCCGTGTCGACTGCTTATCCTGGCCCGACATGACTGCTGGGGCGAGAGGCATAATGATCTGGTAAGCTTCGAGGGGTTACGTCTCCATAGAAATCGGCACATCTGGTGTTGTTGATTGTAGTGGTTGTATCCTTGAGTTTCTTTATTTGGTTGATTTTAGATACGCTTTTTAGTATCGGCGTGTAAAATTATTCCGCGTAATGCGCGCTTTACCGTTATTTAATCAGTAACCCTTTCGGTCATTGTTCTTTATGTATGTTTATATTTATTATTTCCAAATGCGCTCTCTGTGCATTTTGTCTAATTTTAAATGATTTGAAAAGATACTCGATTATGTCTGTTCGTACCGCAGGCGGTCGGGCGATTTATCGTTAGTCAGTTAATAACCCTTTCGATGGGTACCAATCATGCGTGCCATGGGTATGACTTCTCCGGTTTCTTTTCATTCGTCGCTCTTTTTAAATTAATGTGTTTATGAGAGTGTCCGATTTTGTCCCTTTTTTATTGTGCTGTAAGTGATCAGTCGATTTACCGTTAGCTAGTCACTAACTAGTTCGTCATTCTTTGTGTAAATTATATTTATTACTTTCAAATGTGTTTTCTGTTTAATTATTTTAGTATAGTCGGTATTCCGTAAAGGTCGAGGAGCAGTTGGTTTTATTAATAAATCTTACAATATTTTTGTACAGAATATTTTTCTTTATATAAACTAAACTAAATTATGATATGCACGCATATCATTACAGCGATGAAATATTTTTATTTTCATAGTATGAAATTGTAAATTTTATTATAATTTGTGTATTTAATAAAACTTAATTCAATTAATTTTTGTTTATTTCTGGTTAACAAATATTTCAAAATAAATATTAATATATACTCATTACTTTATAAAAGTACAAAATCAGTGTTAATATTAAATTAATTAATTTGACTCTAAATTACATAAATATTTCAGTGTTTTAATCTACGTGTTTTGAAATATTATAACTACATATAAACACTTTACTAGTAATTTTAATTTCAAACGTTGAAATTTATATTATTATATTCCTATATATTTATTATTCGTTAAAAATAAAACTCTGAAAATAAATAAATTATCATTGTATTAAATTTGTTCGTGGTAATACTAATGAATCAGTATTATTTTAATTTTTTTTCTGGGAAACGCGATACAGAGTTAGGTGAGTATATAATAATGCATATGAACATTTATTTTAATAATTTAATTAAATTTTATCTACAATTATTAAAAGTAATACCACAAAATTAATCGAAAGCACACATTACTGTTGGTTGACAAAACCGATATTATAAATTGATTGTTTCATAATTATTATTATCAGTTGTTCTTGATAAATTCCCTTATATATATTTTAAAATAAATTTTGTAGCAATATAAGTAAATTTAACTCTAAATTTTTCAAAAAAAAAAATCGGTGTTATATTGTATATTGTGAAATATTGTAAATCATACGATATATAATCGGTAATTTTAATTTTAAACGTTTAACTATATATTATTATATACCTATACTCATATATTTTTTAATTATTTAAAATAAAGCACAAAAAATTATTTTAATAAAATTGTTTATATTATATTTGAACAAAAAATTGTATTAGTAATATTTTAATATTCAAATTTTTTTTCGTGTTTATGTAATACAGAATTATGTGAGTAGCTTATTTATATATTTGAATTATATTTTTATAACTAAATAAATATTATATTAACGAAATTACTGTATAAAATGATTGATTGTTATATAATTTCTTATTATATTAATATTATATAATTTTTCTTATACACATTTTGATATCAAAATTTGTGTTATTTCAGAGTTTACATACAAAATATCTTTATTTGTGTATGATTTTTAAATGTATGAAAAAATTCCTCTTAATGATACTCAATTATAGGTAATTACTTTTAAAGTTATGTTAGATATATGGAAATTCGTTTAATTCTTTTGAGCACATATTATATTATATATACTAATATAATGTAACGATAAACAATAAATTTCTATTAAAAAATTGCTTCATTTTTTTTAATGTAATTGTGTTTCCAATGAATTATACTATAAATTCGTGTTTTTTTTTTATATAGTAAAACTGGTGTTATTTTATAAAATTTTAACTAATTATAATTTTAATATTTTGGTTGTAATATTATGTGACTAATGAATTACAATATAAATTCATATGCTTCTATGTTATAAAATATGCTACAATATCAAAAATTCAAAAAACGATTTGAATATACATTAATATTCAAAGTATTATACAATAGATATTTATTATTTTTATATATGGGCTATTTTCTTTAAATTATAGTCAAAAATTAATTCTGAGCTTATAAAATAGTTGTTTGAAGTGGCATGCTTGTTCTTATTTTGAATTTGTGTATTTTATAATTGTTATCACAAACTATTCTTTTCCCATAATTATATATATATTAAAATAAATATTTGTGTATACTTAATATTTTATAAAAATACGTATCATTAATTATATGAAATTAGTAAATTTGACTTTATATTATAAATGAAGAAATGTGTTTAGTATATGTGTTTTGAAATATTGTAATAACATATAATAGATAATTATGAATTTCAATTATATATAATGAAATATGTTTTATTCTATACCTATTAACGTTTTAATCATATAAGACTTAAGCACATAAAAAAATTTATAATCATAGTATTTAATTTTAATGTAGACATAATATTGTATAAGTAATATTTAATTTTCTAATTTATTTTCGACGAAATATCATGCAGTCATTAGTAAGTAGTATATGATACATTTGTTCCTTATTTTTAAGAAAGGAATTTTATTTCAAATACAATATTTAAATAGGATACTTGAAAATAAATATCACATACACGATATTAGTATTTACTGTGACAAAATTGAACTTCAGAAATATTGTTTAGATCGAGGATATTATTCATTTTTCTTAGTATTTACCTTTATATACATTTTAATATCAATTTAAAAATTAGTAAATTTGACTCTTTATTACACATGAAGAAATAATAAATGTTATATTATGTGTTTTGAAAAATTGTTATAACATACAATACGTTTTTGGTAATCCTTATGTTGAATACTGAAATATATAGTATTATATACTTATATTTTTGTAAATCGTTTAAAATAAAAGAAAACAATAAATAAATTTATTATCGTCATATTTAATTTGTATGAGGACATAATATTGTATGTTTTATTTTATATGTCTAATTTTTCTTTTGCTTATTAAATGCAGATTCGTGTAAGTAGTTTTAATAATATAATTCAAATATTACAATTTTAATAGTTTTAATAACACAATTTTTTAATTGTATTAATAATATTTTTATTTCTTTATTTTTATTCGTGGTTATGTGATGCAAATATATGGGAGTATATGTGATTATATGATGTTTTTATAATTAAATGAATATTAGATTAACTAAATTTGTATACAAAATGATAGACTGTTATATATTTTGTTATTTCAAATTCTTCTTGGTAATTTCCCTTATATACATTTGATATCAAACATTCTATTATTTCAATATTTACACCATAAATATCTTTATACCTATATAATTTTTTAATTTATGGTATATAGATGATTTCTATATATTTGTTTTTATTCTTATGTTATTTATCTCGACAATTTGAAAATTTATTCTACAAATATTTTATAGTCTATATAAATATTTGCATATACATAACATTTATGTATACAATTCTGACGTATTTGTATTTTAATATTTTGAATGAAAACATAAACGATGTTATTATTATTTAGTTAATAATGAAATAACAAAAATTCTCTATAATATAATAGATTTTAACATACCTAATACATAATTAAAAAAATATATTTATGCTTATTTGATAAATGATTGAAAGAAATCAGTGAGATGATTTATATGAACTATGGAATATATTTACTTTCGTAATGGTTACAATTAAAATGGAATCATCATCGGCAAAATATTTATGCTTGTAGTGACAAGCTCAATTTTATAAATAATTATATATATTAACTAATTTCCACGAAATTCCTTTTTTATTGCCTAAAAATTTAATTATCCGTTATGTTCATTACATTTGCAGTCATAACTAGAATTCAAGGATCTCGAATTCAGACTCGTTTATTATTTAAACCATATATAAAATGTTATTATAACAATAATATTAATAAGTTCTACTATAAATTCTCTAGTTAATGATAACCTCACTCCTATAATATTTGTAAAATTCGATTATAAAAATCGATCTTATCGTATAATTATATATTTGGTTATCAAAATTTTTACTATATTTTAAAAATCTTTTTTATGTCAAGGTAAAGTCAATAACGGTATATAAAAGTCTATATATATATATATATATATATATATTGCCCATATTTCATTAGCTACTTGATCTTCAAGTATCTACTTGTATACCTGGAATATACACGCGTGACGACGATTCATTGTAAATCGCGTTTTGGTAATAATATTGTTACATTGCAAATAAAAACAACAGGTACCCAGTGAACGATTCAAACTTACAAAGAGATTAAAAAACGATTATAATATAGGATATACACATTGTTATTTATACACGGATGCAAAATTTTCTGAGCCGAGTCTCTAGGC
>JAIPRN010004248.1:0-16102 GCA_025469175.1 Geopemphigus sp. TES_GeoC_2020 | reverse complement strand
TAATATATATATATATATATATATATATATATAATATGATAATTTAAACTTACCTACGAAGGATAGACCGAATAAAAAATAGGTTTGTCGCATAAATTCCTGTTCAATTATTCGAAGAAAACATCCATCGGTAATGGACCGGAAAATAAGCTATAATCAAGCCGGTACGTGCATGTTGTACGTTACCTTCATCAAAACATTCGATGAAGACTGCTGCAATAGTAAACAGCTCTCCCTATATAAAAAATGGCATATAAAAACGCCATCGACCCGTATATTAAGATAGAATAGATAGACAACAGCTATTTAAATAACATTTCTTGTTCAAGATAATTTCTATGAAATGTTTGTTGATATATGTTTGGGCACTATCCTTAAAATTTTAGCTAGTGCCTTTCACTTTGTCTTATCTAGTAATTAAATATACTTAAATATTTTAAATATTTTAATTACTTCTTAACTTTGACAAATTCGCTTGTATATTTATGTTAATAGTATGTTGCAAAGAAATAAAATGTCTATTCTCCGTATTCCGCGTATAATTGTATTAAGTTATAATTACCATTACAACCTAATACAAATTAAACAAAATTTTATTTGCGGAATTAAAAATATAAAAATCTTAAATTATTTCCATAAATACCTTAAATATTGCCAATAGCTAAACAATATTTTAACTTTATTATCAAGTAATGGCGAGTGCGATAATTCCTTTGTGATATATACAAAAATAATTATAATAACTCGTGTTCATTTTCTTAAAATGTATAATATTTTACATTTAATTTCTCAATTTAAGCTCAATAATGACAATAAATTACGATTTTCAATTGTATTAATACTTTAAAATAAATATTCGTTTAAATTTAAAGGCGAAATAATTTTTGAAATAACATTCATTTCGGATTTAAGATTAATAATCGGAATCGTTTAATATCATGTATTTCACATAAATGCATTTTTCATCCAAACTCCAACCTAATCCTTCCTAAAAACTTATCCTTAATAAGGCTATGTAAGACCAGGGTCTCATCATACACTGTGTTAGTGATCAGCACATATTATATATGCAAGTGTTTAAAAAACTCACGGCATTGTCTTCTTGACCAGAACCCTATACATTTTGTCGGAAAGTATTACTATATTATGTATAATTATAATGCATCCACAGTATAAAATTTTAATTCGTGTGAGTGTATATTTGTGTTTTATGTCAAAGTAATTAAACTGTTTTAAATGGTATGAACACTGAAAGTAAATCAAATTATAAATTTTTACCGTACATATAAAACGAACGAAATTTTGAATTTTTTTTTATCGCGTAATAGAAATGGTGACATGAGATCCTATTAAATAATTGAAGTATTTTGTACTCTTTAATTATTAGAATTACTCTTAAATGTAATCAATATTTCTTCCTTTCGGCCATCATACAAATTGTTTTCTGTATATACAAGTATATAACAATAATAAATTTATATATACGCGGGTAGTATAGGATCCTGTTGAATTATTCGTAGAAAGCACATAATTTGTACGTTCTACGCGTTTTATATTAATTTATTAAATTTAAAAAACTACTCAACATACATTGCCCGTGTTCTCTATTATTATATACATTTATATAAAATATAAGTATATAACAATAGTATAAATAGTTAAATATTTAAATTGGCGTTATTTAATTCATTACGTGTATTTGAATTCAATGTAATATGGTACATGTACGCATTTAAAGTTAATGAAATTAACGTCATCAGTGGCGTACTAATAAAAAAAGTTTTGGGGTTGCCCCCCCAAAAAAAAAAAATTTTTAGAAAAAATTAATTTCTTACCAGACGTATATATTTAGTCAATAAT
Source organism: Geopemphigus sp. TES_GeoC_2020 (assembly GCA_025469175.1). Classification (NCBI taxonomy): domain Eukaryota; kingdom Metazoa; phylum Arthropoda; class Insecta; order Hemiptera; family Aphididae; genus Geopemphigus; species Geopemphigus sp. TES_GeoC_2020. The sequence goes on along the minus strand of JAIPRN010004248.1, from coordinate 14,242 downwards.
AACGAAAAACTAATATATTTTTAAACTTAAATACACGTTATAATATAACGTGTTCCTTAAAAATGAATAATCTATTAAAGTTTATGTGTCCTATTTCGTTACAGTCGTCCAATTTATTTAATTAAAAATTAACCCCTCCCTCAAAATTTAAGTCTAAGTACGCCATTGAACGTCATACATACTAAACATGTTTATAATGGTTTTATAGTAAAACTATTGATACTATAATTAAACGTGTATAAAAAACTACGAGTGAAACTAAAACGATAGAAACATTACCGTAATAAATAACGACCGTAATAAAACTGCCGGGACATATAACGATTTTGTCATATCGGACTGGCCAACGTATTAATTGATTCGTGGATCCGTTTAAAAAAAAACGTTGACCGATCATCGGCGATCAAACGGAGCGTTTACGTTTACGCCGACTACATGGAGAATCGTCCGGTCCGTAACGATAACGGTCATTTTCCATACACCCTAGTCAACAAAACAATCGTTTGATCGATACCAAATGAATCGCGGGCGTGTTATCGGTGACGTTTACATCGGGTTCGGACGTGTACAACTTCCGTTTATTCGAGAAAGTCGCGCGGAATAACTTCACTACCAGATAAGATTTCCTATAATTGCGTTGAACGCGACGAGAATTATAATACCTCACGTACGCTCGTTGTAAAAACATAAATATAAATAATAATTTACGCGTCGAACGCATGTTCTAATGAAAAGAAAAAGAAATAGAAATTACTTGGATCGACCGTACCCGTCGAATATAAAACACTTAATGTGTAACACGCGATATTCCCGGTTCGGTTTTATTATTACGTTTTTTGATTATGTACAGTCGACGACAGGCGATTATTATTTATATATCGGTCGTTTCGACGACACAACGCGGGGAATCACGGACACGGTCGCGCATGGGACCCGGAACGCGGCACGCGCCGAATTGCATAACGTGCGTTGCACTCGATTGCAGTCGGCGGTTCACGGCTACCGTACGTTCTTGTCATGTAGCCGGTGGATTGGACGCGCCGTCCGCATAGGGTCCTGGTGCCGAGTGGCGTCAGACAGAACTCTTGCCGTCATTCGTGACGTCCGACGTGCACGTGGGATAGTATCGCGTTAAAATGGCTCGTGGCCAGGCGAATGATATATTCCGACGGTGACGTAATGGACGGCTTAATTTCGAGCCGAACAACGATGGAACGAGTTTATTTCGTTAAAAACGGGTTTCGTCTTATTTTCAATTCGTGATTCGCGACGCCTTCCACGTCCGACCGGCTTCGACGGGTCCATCACGAACAACACGTTATTAAATTTACGGTTTAGATATTAATTGGCGCCGTCTACGAAACGACCTAAGGTTGAATCGACGAAATATTTATCTCGTTTAGTACACCGTTAAGTATGTGTTGAATCGGTGGACGTTTACGGGAATTACGTTAACATTTGGACAACGCGTTATAATTTTAAATAACTCGTTAAATAGAAAAAAAAATCTTCCGACGAATGTTTTATGTTGTTGACCGAGATGTATGGAAAGGAAAACGTGTGATTGACCTTCATGTGAAAGACCGTCCACATGTCCAAATTAAAGGTGAAACTTATCGGTTTTTCGCAATATTAAAAGTGCAATAATGACTGAATAGACTCTTGAAGGTCGAACGATTTATTTAAAACAGTAAATAGGGACGCTGATTAAGCACAGAGAATGAGCGAGGAATATTTATAAAATATTCATATAGTTAATTATTAACGTTAGTTCGCCATTGGGCCATCAAATTTTTACGCCCGTATTAATAACGTATATAATGGTAACAAAGAAAATTAAAAAAAACTCCACAATTAAAATCGGGTTTGTATTGCCGGTTATATAAGTAAACAAATAATATAAATAAAACACAACGATACATAATAATTATATACAAATTATAATATAAAATAGACTATCAGTTTTGTTTACAGCAGCTATGAAAATTACGTATATTATAAATAAAATTCGATAAATTACAATTACGCTGTATATACATGTAATTGTTTATAACCATAAGTTATTTATAACTGGAAGACCCACAGAGATTATAAATTATATCAATGTTTTGCATGATAATTATGAACCACAAATATTGAAGACCACATATTATCCTGGTAATACCAGAAGCTACAGAAAAGCTCCGGAGAAGAGAATTTGTTTAAAAAATTTTAACCGATGAAACGCTATAGCTTTAATAACTATACTAAATGGCAAAGACGAACAAAATTTAAATATGAAAATCTTTAAATTCTTAATTTTTTGATTTTAGTTTGAATCAATATTGCGTTTATCTAAATTAAAATTATTTACGATACGAAAATGTTTTAACTTTCCAAAAAAAAAGTTGTTAATTATTTAAAGATTAAACTAATTTTTATGTAATATGTCGTTTGATAGTAAATATACAATGCAAAACAATTTCTATGTACGTGATTGTTGAATAGTTTGTATGAACAGTTAGGCCCTATACATGTTGGTAGGCAATGTATGATTATAAGACTGAATAAAATAAAAATGATAGAGTATTACAAGTTTTTCATCAAAATTAGACCTTTGTGTTCGTTACGCATTAGCTATGATATTTTCCAATTGCGAATTTTCTTTAAATATTATTTTATTTGCTAGTTTTTCGTTTTTTTCGATTGCTTTTTAACGAGCATTGGTAAATTATATGGAAATCTCTTCGAATTACAAATACCTGGGAAAATGATTAATATGTCCGTTTCGGACGTGAGCAATATTTTTATTTAGTTCATTCGTTACAAGCCTATACATATTGTATTTGAACAAAATCAAACAATTTGCGTCTCGTTACTTGTTGATAAGCGCGTAAATTATATTTTTTGATAATCTATGAGTAATTTTAATTAATAATGTTTTGCTCGGAATTGTTTTCCCAAAGCAATGATTTATATTTAATGAACAATGCACTATTTTGTGAGTATTTCGAAATGTCGTTTAAAGTATCGAAAAAATGTTGAAATAGGTCAACTCCCACCGTTGTATTCGATATCACAGGGGGTTCATTTATACACAATTATTTACATTATTTAAAACAAAAAATAAAACTATCAAGGCTATACCGAATACAAATTGCGAGAAATTATGGTCTACTAGTACGCGAACCAACGACGTATTTCGGTATTTCGAATATAGAAAATATTTATAGCGTTCGAAAATATCTCCCGAAATTCAATTAAACGCTACACAATACACACCGAGCTATTTTAAAACAATAATAAACTCGTTTGCCTTCTACGTCACGAAATCAAAGTAATAACAGAGACAGCACGGTTTAGGAAACGGACGGCCGTCGGCATACGATCCTGGTAGTAGGTGGCGCTAAAAATAAATCGGGAATCGCCGTCGGAATCTCTATCGATCGTAGTTAAATGATTCTTGTCCGCGTACCACAACAGAGAACGTCCGCGCGCGATGTCTGCATAGGGTCCTGGTGGTTGTGGCGCTTAAAATGAATCCTGTCCCTCGATCGGTGGGCTATATCGGTCGAGATTCTGTCTTTAATTGTCGTCGTACCGCGACAAAGGACAAAAACGCGCGTCGTCCGCATCGAATCCTGATGACCGGTGGCGCTTAAATTGAATCCGGGCTCACGATCGGTGTCTTTGTCGGTAACGATTAAAGCGTTTTTCCTCCTTTGATAATTCATCCGCGTACCGCGACGAAGGAAAAAAACGCGCATCGTCCGCATCGAATCCTGATGGCCGGTGGCGCTTAAATTGAATCCGGGCTCACGATCGGTGTCTTTGTCGGTAGTGATTAAAGCGTTTTTCCCTCTTTGATAATTCACCGACGTACCGCGACGAAGGACGAAAACACGCGTCGTCCGCATCGAATCCTGATGGCCGGTGGCGCTTAAATTGAATCCGGGCTCACGATCGGTGTCTTTGTCGGTAACGATTAAAGCGTTTTTCTCCCTTTGATAATTCACCGACGTACCGCGACTAAAGACGAAAAGACGCGCGTCCGTATCGTATCCTGGTAGATGGTGGCGCTTAAAATTGAACGGTACTCTCGGTTAGGTGTCTCGTATGAATAAAATGACCACCCAACGGTGTATGGCGGCAAAACGCATAAACGTGCGGTCGTCCGCATACGGTCCTAGTAGTCAGTGGCGCTTAAAATGAATGGTGAAAACACCGACGGCCGGTTAAGTCTCGGTGTTCAAAGCGTTCACCACGTATAACGCGCGTCTGAGGACAACGGTTCCCGTCGTCCGCATGTGATCCTAGTAGCCGGTGCCCCGAAAATGAATCGGCCCGGCGGTCGGTGTCCAGGGCCGACCGTAGTTCGACGGCCGTTTTAATATCGTTCCGCGTAACCGCCCGTCTAATAACGACAACGGGTAGGTAGTTCGTATACGATCCTAGTAGCCGTCGTCTCAAAAATGAATCGGCTCGGCGGTCGGTGTTTGTACTCGTATATATCCGACGGTTACGAACATTGTTATTTACGTAATCGGCTGTATAAGGACGGTAGTCCTTATGCGACCCTGTTAGCGGACCCCACAGAAATGTGTCCGGGTCGGCTTTACCCACTCGCTTTCGAGGGCCGTTTTTGTATATATAATATCCGCGCGTATACGGATAGAGACGAGGTGACCGCATGCGATCCCAGTATCCGGCGCCTTAAAAATGTATTGCGCTGGCAAGTGTCGTTTCAACCGACCGAAATTCGGCGGATATAAATAGTGTTTCTCGTGACCGGGTGTACCTCCCCGCATGCGATCCTAGTAGCTGACGCCTTAAAAATGTATTCGGCCGACGTTCGGTGTTTCTACTGACCGAATTTCGACGGCTATAAATATTGGTCTTCGTAGGCGAGAGTACGTCATCATGCGATCCTGATATCCGATGCTTCAAAAGTGTATTGCGCCGACAATTGGCGCTTCTACCAACCGAAATTCGACGGACATTTATCCTAACCGAGTGTTCGTCCGCATGCGGTCCTAATACCGGGTGCTTCAAAAATGATTCGGGTAGGCAGTTCTTCGACTCACCCACCGAAATTCGGCGGCCGTTTAAACGTTTCTCAATATATCCCCGGGCGTCTGAGAGCACAGGCCAGTTATCCGCATACGGTCCTAGTACCGAGTGCTTCAAAAATGACTCGGGTAGGCAGTTCTTCGACTCACTCACCGAAATTCGGCGGCCGTTTAAACGTTTCTCTATATATCCCCGGGCGTCTAAGAGCAGAGGCGAGTTGTCCGCATGCAATCCTAGTAGCCGGTGCCTCAAAAATGAATCCGGCCGACTATCGGTATTTCTACCGATCGAATTTCGACAACCGTTTGAATGTTTGCTCGATGTATTTAGATATTGCGTTCCACCGCTATACGCGTGGGATCCTGTTGGGCTGGTCAAACGTTAAATTAATTCCGAAAGAGTCTGGCCGAGTAGGTGGGATAACATTTTTAGAAATCGGCCAAAAACAATTACGGTGATCCGTCGCATCGGTTTTTATTACCTACATTATTACGTCATTCTTTTTTTTATGATATTTTCTTTCTTAAAATTTAAATCGGAATTCACTACATAGTAACACTTAAATCATAGCATAAATAGTAAATCGGAAAGCTCTTAACGTTTGCCATTTCAATAAATGAAATTGTTATAATAATTTTTCATTAAGTAATATTTCTCCAAATTCAGAATACAATAATCAATTAATACGAATATTTAAAATATAAGTTATTACCATTATAATTATAATGTCCAAACGCAATTTTAATTATAGAACGAGTTTATAAAATTTCAAGCGATTAAATGTATTTTAAATCGTAGTCTTCTTTCCCTTCGCTTATATGTCACACACATTCGGTCAACTATTCTTGTTTGTTATCTTGGCAAGTTGGAAGGATCTAATAATTCACTTGTTCTATTTCTTAACTAAAATTAACTAAAATACGTATACCATTTTTCGTCGCCACTACTGAAAACTATTAGACAAATCATTATTTTTATATTTATACAATATATTTGAAATATGTTTAGATCAAGACGAAATGGGTAGATTATCCCACACAGTGGGATCCTACACAGTGGGATCCTACACACCTACCTGCTCATCGGAGTATGCAACAAAATGTGCTATGATTGTTATGGAACCCTGGTCGTTGGTATAACGAAATTAATAGTTTTTGCCTCATTTTGAAGTTGTTGGGAAAGAATATTTGATGGTTAGGTAAACGAAATATTTTTACCTATTTAATATATTTAACGTTTATTGTGAAAAATATATATTTAGTATTAATTTTACCTTTTACTACCAGGAGAGTATAAGTTTGTAGTTACATATTTCGTGATTTTACGAGTAGCTCAACACAATTTGACCGTTAGCAACATATTATTATTATATTTTGTCAATAAACTACAGAAATTGATAATGTGACAAAACATAAAACGTAATAGGATAATAAATAATTAATTTCGATAGTGGAAAATTATTAAATTTATTCTTTTTATTTTATAAAAATAAGGAAATTATATTAAAAAACAAAGCGGTAAATAAAACAACAAAAATGAATCGGCAAAGTATTCAACATTTTTAAAATATGGTCCAGACATTTAGTTGATAAAAGAACAGATCATTCTTTGCAGTTCGCATAAAGTGGAGAATATTAAATTTTTATTGTAATTAGTAGGTGAACGAAAAGTATGAAATTGGATAAACTGGAGTGGTCCAGGTCACAAATTATAGTCATGTAAACATGTGGAGGAAATGGAATGTACAATATAAATGTAATAATTATAGTTTGTTTTTCGAATAATTTTTAATCCAAACTTAAAATAATCAAAGTTCAAGTCACAATATCCAGTAAATTATTTGCCTATATTCACTGTAATTAAACAATCAATAACTTAGAAACAATAACTGTAGATAGTTCTATATGACATGATCATCTAATGAAAACAACTGCTGTGTTGAGGTTCGTATTCTGCGTAAGATCTTTAAAAGGAATACGTGTGCAATTATTAATTTTTGGCATTTTCTACTACGATTAATTAGGATTGTTCAAATCGCCGAAAGTTCGTAAAATCGCCATCAATAATCTTAAAGACCGACTATAATTTAATTAGATATGTTAGATTGCCTATTACCACACATTAGTAGGCGAAACGATGTTCCCATGAAATCAATACATGGTATTATTCATAATCTGCGTAAAAAAAAGCGCTAAGTGAAGAAAGTTCTAAAAGTTTAGCTTTTATTTGGATATCAAATAATAGCATAATACGTAAATGTCAATAAATATAAGTACCTACGTCTGAACCTACGTTTAAATTGGATGAGTTTTAATTAACCGGTGACTCCAACAAATAACTTCTATGTAATTTAACTACTAAAAATTCAATGCAATTTAAAACCTTCGTTCATTTCGTAAGTAGATGTATATTTTATTTCTAATATCTAATTGGTTGAAAAAACATATCAATTATTACTCGAGAAATGTTGAACTACAATATTATATATTTCACATTGTTCCTTAACTATTTACTTCGTAGGAGTAAGGTTGGATTTTAAATAAACAATTAAACGACTTAATAAACTAATTAATAATGTTTGAATGAAAAACTAATGATAAATTAAGAAATATATTCTTCACAATGTACTAAAATAGCTTATTAAATTTTAAACTATTAGTTAATACATTTTAAATTAATATTGTCTATAAAATAAATAAAAAGATGTATGGTTTACGTAAAACTGAATGGACTATATATATAGGTATTTAGTTAATTTTAAAAATCTAAGTAATAATTTCTTCTAGAACGTCTGCGTTCCATAAATACAAGTACAAAACAATATTGTAAATAAATATGTAAACAAATGAAACGAGATTTTTTACTTATACATAGAAAGTAGTCATTTTGAACCAATATATTATGATATTAATATTTACTATTGATTATTAAAAAAAAAGATACATAAATTTATATATAGCAAAGCAAGTTCATAATGGCCGGTTCGGCTACAGAAAGAAAACATATAACAGGTAATTAAATTATTCGAAGAAAACTCTATAATTATTATACAGTCTTCCAGTTCACAATTATGTTAAAAAGAAATACAATTCCTTTAATATCTTCAAATATTTTATTTTATTAAAATAAAAATTAATTGTAATTAAAACAAAATCATTCTTGATTAATTTATCGTATTGAAATTCTTAGAATGTAAGGTATTATAAATTTTATATAAATGTTACCAACGGTTGCTATTTTTACATCGAAAAATGACTTCAGTTCCTTGATATCTTGTTGATAAATAAATGGAAACTATAATATCATAGTATATGTACTGGTTATATTGTACTGTAATATTTATACGTATTGTCTCAACTGTAATAAATATAGAATCGTAAAACATGTAATCAATAGTTTCTATCTAAAGGGATCATTATCCTGTGTTGGGTGTATAAATATATTAAAATATCGTAAATATAAAGAGCGATTAATGACACGAGAATGTGTAAATATATTCGATGAAGCTCGTAATTTTGAACTTAAGAAATATAAGTCTTATATGTAACGTTATACTATTAGTGGGTACAATTGTAGATTACACGAGATACTGTTTAATTATTTAATGAAAACTATTACGATATTAAAGAATTTCCGTATTTATAGATAACATGCGACGAACTGATCGGCGTATAGACTAAAACATTTTAAATTATATTTTTCGTTTAAGATTAATGAAGTTTTATGAAATGTATGACATATATCCTGAAGCAATCGGTAAGGCTTTACATTATTACATATATGTTTATAATTTCTTAATAAAATGCAAATTGTGTATACGATATGTAATATGTATATATCTAATTTAAAATTATGATTATAAAACTAATGTATTTAATTATTGATAATAAACCAAAACAAACTTTGTATTTTTTCATAGCATATTGACTATTGGACATAATAAGATATTGGCGTATTAGTAAAATCTAATATATATACTAATATACGTAATATAAAATAATTCATAAAAGTTATATTTAACGGGAAACATACAATGCATATATTCTGTATATATATATATACACAGTTGTGTGATATGACACCTATAAAATTATTTAAAGAAATCATTGGCAGTCATAGAAAGTTAAATAAGATATGTTCAAGAAGATATGAACATGTTGCATGATATCCTATTAAAATAATCGTAGAAAACACAATGCGTGAGGTAACGTATTAAGTCATGGTTAAAAATAATTACGCGTGTGGCATGAGAAAATATAAATTGTTGAATTAATATTAAAAATTATTGAAAAATTTAAAGTGAAACGTCATTTTGTACTTAACATACATCGCTCCTAAATATATTTCGATTTATACTAATAAAGAAAAAATGGAAATTGGTTATATAAGACCATATTAAAATATTCAATGAAACTAACCATATTAATTAGTCTCCCCATTCAATGTTTGGAAAGTGAGATATGGTTGAAAAATACTTGCATGTTGCATGATACCCTGTTCAAGTATCCGAAGAGAATACAGTACGATCAAAATAGTTAGGAAATTAACTAGTCTCAATAATCTGTGTTTGAAAAGTAAAAGATAGTTAAAAAAAAATACGAACAAGTTTCATAATACCCTGTTACAGTATTTGAAGAGAATTCAGTGCGTGAAGATACTGTAGTCACAGTAAAAAAATAAATAGACATATTGCATGAGACCCCATTCAAATATTCGATGAAAATTGATACGACATTAACAAGTAAAAGATGGTTAAAAAAACGAGTATGTTGTATGATACCCTGTTCAAACATTCGAAGATAACACGGTGCGTGAGTTTACTGTGAAGGCACAATTAAAAATAAATAGGCATGTAGCATAAGACCCTATTGAAAAATTCGAAAAAAATCATAATTTTTGACTTAAATTGCTAAACCGAACGAATTTCTCTATTCTTATATCACACAATGACACAATGACCACTGGTATATGTTACCCTGTTAACGTAATTCTGACAAAATGGTCATCTTCTACGTTTTAAGAATAGAATATTATATTATGCACACAATGCATCTATTCTCTATATATTGACTTTTACAATATTATAATAAATATAGACAGGGTGTGGTATAAGACCCTGGTGAATTATTCGAAGAAAATATCCATTTTGTATTTAACAGGTCGTATATGACCTTAAACCTACTGAAGAAGAGAAATACGTCTAATACATGAGACCCTGTTAGATTGTTCGATGAGAAATTGCGAAATTATACAGGCTCCCTGTTTATATCACAGAATCACCGACAGATGGACACACTTAAATATATATGAATATTATAATTGTTGATTTAAAATTATATCAAAATAAAAGACTATCAAATATATTATTTGTACGTTTTGACACCCTTCTTAAAATTTTACATAGTATCGTACGTATAATATATTTTAATTATTTTAATTAATTTCATAAAATATTTGATGAAGTTATGTATTTAAATTTGTACATACGAAATTATTAATAAATACAATATATGTTTTCTTATTTTGCATATAAATATACGTAATAACTTAATATAAATTTTATTAAAATTAAATTTTATATTAAAACTATAAAAAATTTAAAAGCATTATGAAAATGTTTTATTAAGTATTACAAAAACTTTAAACGAAATCTTATGTTTGTATATCACATACCACAAATTTACTCGGTCAACAGATAGGCAGCAACATTAAATATAATAATTTTTGTTCAAGAAAATAACACATGATAGTAATTCGATAATGACTCTAAAATGTAATAAAATCGTTAAATTCCTAAAATATAAGAAATAAAACCTACCTACAAACTACAAACTGACTATTAGGTAGATGGCATACGACCTGTTAAATGATTCGAACAAAAATCGTTGGTCAGCAACGGTAAGTTAAATAAGAAAATGTCAAAAATATATAGACTTGTAACATGAGATCCTGTTGAATTATTCGAAAAAAATAGCCATTTCGTATCTAATTAGAACAGGTAATAAATGACGTTAAAGTACTAAAGATGAAGAGATACGTTTGATGCATAAGACACTATTATTTATTGGAGAAAAATTGGAATATTCAACTGTCTGCCTGTTTATGCCTCAGAAACACCGGTAGATGGCAACACTAAAATATATTTCTACATTATATATTTTATATTATAATAAAATAAATGGTGGTATGGTATGTATGATGATGTATGCTCTAAAATAATTCATATAAATATTAAATATTTGAATCAATTTCTTTTAAATTTGATGATAATGAGTATTATTGTTAATGTCACTCTGTAATGAAATAATTTGTTTGTTTTCCGTATTATGCTTAAAATTGAATTTATAAATTAATAAAATTTAACGAAAACCGGTTTTAATTTATTTGAATATAACTATAAATACATTTATTTTAAGAATTATACCATACACCAAATTTTTAAATAATACGTAAATATAAAAATTTCTATGATTTTTATTGAGAAACGTTTAATTAGAATTAAACTATATAAGCGTACGAGTATTTGTATATATAGGTATATAGAATCTATAATAATATTATAAATAAGCATAATTATGTGGCATAAGTTCTTATTTAATTATTCTAACAGAAGTGGCAATTATGCTAAACCAAAATACGTCCTATATGGAGCATATAGGAAAGGAAGATGTCCTTTATATGAAGCCCTCTTAAATTATTCGACGAAGGCTTTTGTGATATTTAATAATTGTTTGGCAATAAGCGACCCATCCGACCAGAATATAGTTTTTTTTTTTTTTTTTGATTCAATATTGGCAATATCCTCACTGGCCAGGCAGTATATCGGACCAATGGGACGCCAACGTTTATTGAAAATATAAAACTAACAAAATTGGATCCATAATACGATCAACTTCAATGAGAAAGGCGAGCAACGCGAACTATCCCCACGTTGTTTTATCTCCCCCCCCTCCAATACATCAAATCTAATTCACAATAATTCTTAAAAACTAAAACTTTGTAAAAATTATCACGTAAATGGTACGTGGAGACAGGACAATCCCCTGTCACGGGACAGCCATTTACATCTTTCTTTAAGTAGCTTAAGCTAACACATGAGTGGGGCTGAATCAGGACAATCCCCTGAAACGGCTTCACTTACATCGTCCTTTGCGAAAAAATAAAAAAGAATATAAAATCGATTTTTCTTTCCCAATTTAGCGGCCTAGCCACTACCTCCTCCTGCGACCATAACTACGCGACGCAGTTGTCACGTCAAGAGAATGCCTCTGCCATTTGGCGACTTCCTTAGCCATCATCACCGACTCCGCGAATCGGACGATGACGTCCCAGTACCCCTGATATTCGAGTATGCGCACGACCAAAATCCTCCTATCCGACAAAAGTATAGTTAGACTGCAATGTTTTAAATTATATGACAGCATATGTGTTCTGTATATAACAATATCGCAATTATACATACAAGTTGATGGCATGAATACCCTTTAGAAATAAATACTTGAAAAAATCTGTTATGATATTAAACAGTCTTGTACTTGCTAAAAACTAGTATATTTAGATAAAACTGATGACTTGCATCATTTTGAATAATGTGTTTATCTGCCGTAAAATTCTTAATGAAATGTAGGATAATGTATGACTAACCCCTCGTTAAAGTCTTCCATTGTCGCATAAACTTAGTGTAGCATAATAATTAAATAATTAGAAACATTTTATTTTAATTGTGTCAAAATTGAATATTTATTTATGAAAATATCACTTAACGTTGATTATATTATCATTTAGCATTAAAGCGTTTATTTTGTAAATTTATAGTGTATTAAACTGAAATAATTACATTTATAAACATAAAAAATTGGGTTATATTTTGGAAAGGTATCAATTACACATAGTGTGTAATGAGTTCTGCATAAAAAGGCGTTTAACAATAATATAATTATACATACAGGTTAGTGATACAGAATCATATTAAAGTATTTGAAGAAGCCATAAAATAATTAATGTTTTAAATACAATATTTTAATGTTCATAAATGTCTCATAATAATAATATACCTAGAACAGAGAGTCTTAAACATACGAATATAGTCCCGGCTTATTTATTCCATAAAAACTATTATGATATATAACAGTCACACAATTCTACAACTATGCTAAACGAATACAATTAATTCATAATTAAATAATAAAAAAATAATTTAAAAATTCGAAGATATCTCCGATAACAGACCGTTAAGTTATACTTGCATAAGAAAAAATAAAAATAATGCATAATACCCCGTTGAAATATTCGAAGAAGCCATAGTGCATGAAAATACTGTTTAGGCAGTTGAGAATAAATAGGCATATTGCATGAGACCCTAATGACAAATTCGAAGAAAACTGTCATTTTATACTTAACAAACATTATACCTAAGTATGTATGGTTAATCTGTATTAGTAGAGTCAAAAAGGTTGGAAAAATGCAAGATGTTTTATAGTGCCCTATTATATTTTTCAAAAAAGAATTGTTTTGTACTTAAGCAAAACTAGTTCTATATAAAAAGTTAATTTTTGGAAAAGGGAGTGTACGTGCCTGAGTATACCTTTTATATTTGACTAAGGAACGATAGACGTGTGGCATGAGACCCTGTTATATTATTCGAAGAACACCATCGTTTTTGCTTTTCATACCTTCCTCTTGTTATGTACCATGTTACACTGCGTGAGAAAAAATTGAATTTGCTAGTATGAGACCCTGTTAGGTGGGATTGAATATTAGACAGGCTGTTCATGCCTCTGAATCACAGTTTCCCTGTTTATTATAAAAATAATAATTACAGAAATAAAAAAAAATTTTTAATATTATTTTTAATTTTATTAAGATAAATGACTAGCATTTATGCAATAACATATGTTCTAACACTTTCCTTAAGTTGTTGTATGGTAATAAATGCGTGGTGTATATTTATAATTAAATCATTTTTTAATTTATATATAAATATATATATATGAGATTCTGTTATATTGTTAGATTAAAATAATTAAAATATTAATTATTCTACCTAATCTGTATTTTGTATATCAGAGATGTTTAATAAAAAGATACGCAACCTTTATGATATCCTGATCATGGAATCGAAGAAAACCGTCGTTTTTACTTTTCATACATCGCTTCTATTACGTAGCACGTTATACACCCTATACCCTCTGAG
>JAIPRN010004247.1:0-16105 GCA_025469175.1 Geopemphigus sp. TES_GeoC_2020 | reverse complement strand
AACCCGGAGAGTCGTCAAACGAACGAACTGCGTGCTTAGTCTCGCCCCAGAATACGGCGGCGGATGGGAGACCCCGCAGTTTTCACTCGTCCGCTGGCCAAGTTCACCGTTTCATTCATCGTCGCCGTATCGGCGGTATTTGTCACGACGTACTACGCGTCATTCCGCCGCCGCCGCGGGGCACGTTTCGCGCCTAACCTAACCGTCCGCGAGAACCCCGCCACTCCGTCAGATGGTTTCTCGTGATCCTAACGTTTTCACCGCCACCTCCGCGGATCGTTGGCGCCCGTCGGTTTCGCCGAGCGAATAATAGCCCGCGACGAATATTCGAACCGGACGAACGGTTTTCTGTCCCACACGCTTTCGTCCCGAACGTTTCGAAAACGTTTTCCACGCCTAACAACGTTATTTTTCGAAAAACGATTTTTACGTCACTCCGGCTGGCCATCTCTATACACACGATCGTTCACTTCCGCCTTTGTATATACGTCGTGCGTAATATAACATATACGTAATAAAATTCTCTAGTCGTGTACGCCGCGTATTTAAATCGATCGGCGAGCGCCCACCTGGTCGTCCGGCCGGGCGCGGAGCCAAATAAAGTTCACGATTTTACACGGTACTCGTCGTGTGTGTGTGTGTGTGTGTGTGTGTGTACATACACGCGAACTGCCAGCGGACAATGTTGACGAGAGTTCGTTGAACGTTTTCGAGTGATTAACACAACACGTTTTCTTTACATTAATCGTTTTCGAATTAGTATCGTATAAAAACGGACGATCGTTATTACGTCGACAATCTCCGGCGCGACCACTCCGATTTTCACACAAACGTTGGCCGCGCCGACGTACCCGTCGCACGGGTACGCGGTGGTTTAACGTCCGATTTCGTTCCGACGGAATAACGGGAATTCCTATTAACGATCGCCGGGCCGCGTGTAACCGTCCGGCCCCGAACGACGACGATAACGATTTCCGCGTCGTCGAATCCCCAGCGCCCGTTCCGAAAATTCCCAATTTTTGGTCGCCCTACCATTTTCGTGCACCGCGCCGTAAGGTGTACGGTACTGGTCGTACGTATAGGCTGCTACGCCGTTTTCGAATTTTGTATCATTATTGATTCGTTCGTTTCCATTATAACGGCCGGTGGGAGGGGTAGGCCTTGACGAAGATTACTCTCGTTATATTTTCGCTACTTTTGCTTTTCCTTAAACATTTCGTAATGTTTTATACCGATACACACACCGCGCACATATATATATATATGTAAAAAATGTTTTAGTACGAATATTTTTCATAAAAAATTCAGTTATTGGAAATTTTCGTATTTTAAGCTTCGACCGAAACCGTACGTTTAGTCAAAACTATAAAATATTTATAAAAAAATTATATATACCGAACCTATATAGCTATTTAGATAGTTTACGTAAATAATTTTCCACGAACAGGCTAAATAATAAATAATAGGTAGGTAACCGTATGATTTAAAAACGAGTTCGAGTCAAATTTGAGTTTCAAAATAATTCGAACCGTTCCGTATATATTATTTAATTCTAAGTTTCGAAAACCGAAAATTAACGGTTTACTACATATTTTATCGAACCTATTACGATTTAACACGTTAAAAAACCCCCGTATTAGTTGCGTGTATACATATATGGCATTGAAGTCGGTATAGCTACGAAATAATTCGAATTATTATTTCGGGGGAAAGTACGTAGAAATCGTTATAAATTACGGACGAAGAGCGATAACAAAAAAAAAAATGTACCGCCCGAAACGTCGAGGCTCAAATTTGTTTTCATCGTCGGACCGAGCCCGAAAAATAAGAGAAAAAACGTTCGCGATATTTAAACGTTCACGTTAATACTCTCGATAAATACGTATTTACACGGGCGCGTTAACGATTCGTTCGTTGGCGAAAAGTGTCGTCTACGTACGAAATCACACCATCTCCGTCTACCACCGTCGTCGTACGCGTAAAAATGATAAGTCGCTAAAAAACGAAACGGCGATTTTTGCGTACGAAGACGCTGGTCTAAACATTAATCGAAATACGAAAATACAAGGTACGACGGACGATTTAAAAAACACAAAACGATAACGATAATACGTCGTTCGTATAGTTCGCGTACGACAAAAGCCGCGAAATCGCGTACGTTCGTAATTTCGTATTGCTATTTGGTTTCCTAACGGCGGGCGCCCGAATTCGAAAAACGGGCGCTAATTACGATTCGCGCGATTCGAACGGCGTAAAATGTACGATAATATTACGGTCGCCGTAGTACGTACGTACTATAACGCGCACAACGTCCTTCGATAATTATCGGCGTGCTGGAGGAGGGAGTAATATTTCGGATTTACGAAACGTTCTTTCGACTGTCCCGACGGGTGGCGCGGGACTGCAGGATGTTTGTTGTTCCGAGCAAGTTGACATTGAAGTATACGCGCGTAATACGGTTACTATTATTATTATTGTCGCGTTGCGAAAACTAGCGATAATGAGCGAATGGGGTGGACGCCATTGTTTCAAAAAGGGGGGGAAATGCGCGACAAAAGAGCGACGTGTCGAGAGAGTAACGGAGTGGGCGAGTAAAAGAGTGTGGCCCCGGTACACGCAACGGACGTCCCGTTTCCGGTTGACCGTTCGCCGCGACCCGTGGGCACACGGCCGATTTCGGACGGCGACGCGTTTTCGAACTTAGCGCGCAACGAGACGGTAGACCCGCGCAGCACTTACGGGGGATGTACGTGGCCAATTCGGAACGTGTGTCGCCGCTTTCTGATTCGGAATAAATAAAAAAATCGCGTGCCCTTAAAATTTGCCCGTTGTCCGTATAACGTCGTGACGATTACGCTTGTGTGTGTGTGTGTGTGTGTATGTGTGTGTGTGCATACGTACGGAGTATTTATCGAACAATTGGAATATTTAGTTCGTTCGCGTCGCCTTGGACGGCGTTTTCAAAATGTCGCGCATTTTTTCGAAAAAACGTTTTTTTTTTACGTTCGTCATTTCCGACGTTGATTGGTAACCGAAAATTACCGTTTTCGTCCAAAAGTCGACGGATAAATAGCGCGCGCCGGCGCGAAATATGTCCCCGGCGTCGAATCGAGAATCGTTGTTGGACTCGCGCCGCGGAACGCTAGAAATTGAAGAGACAACGACGTAACGCTTTTGACAGTGAAACGTATACGTATAAAATGTGCGCGCGTGTGTATATACACGTACACGTCGTACGTGTGTACGCGTTTAAGACGCGCGGGGTCCACGCAGGTATGTGTGTGACGAGGAAACTAATTAACGCGGAATGGTGGGAGAAGAATCGTCGCAGACGGGCGAAGGGATCGCGGAAAGTGCGCGCGGGGCGTTAATGTCCGGGGGAGGGGAGGTTAAGACAATTTCCGATTTCGTTTAGACCGCCAATTGTCCGACGGTGTAGTGGAACGGTTAGGACGTGACGGCGGCCAAACGGATTTGTCGGCCACCCTGCCGCCCCTTTCTATCTCCTGTATACACACACATACACACACATATATATATATATACGTACGCGCACTTACTACCCTCTCCCCCCGATGACCGCCGGCGGTTTAGTTCTGGCAATTAGTCGGTGAAATCGGCCGTGATCGTGTGTGTAAGTCCGCGTGTACGCGCGCGGGTGTTATATATATATATAAGCGAATACGTATACGTATGTCGTCCTATATGGCTCTTTACTCCTTTTCTTTCTTCCCCTTTTTTTCACACCCCCGTTTTAATACTTTTCGCCGCACGCACGCGTACGTACCTAACGTACGTACGATAATCTATATACCTATACGAATTCTGTCGGCCCGGAGCTGACAATTTTTCGCTTTTTATCGCGACCGTTTTTTTTTTTTTTTTATTCCTACGTCCGACAAGAATGTTTGCGATGTCTCGGTGAGTCGTGTACGCCCGCCGGCGCCGAGTCCGCGATCGAAATCGTTTGTTACCGCCGGCGGTGGCCGACCAACAGACACGCGTGTATGGTACGCGCGTATAAGGCGGTTTATTTGTTCGTTTTTTTTTTTCACGCGCGGTTTTTCCCAATAATTGTTTTTCCACGTTGTCCGCCGAGCGAACGGACGTTTGGGTGGGGCGGGATTCGTATCCGGCAATCGTCGCGATGTCGCAATACTCGGGCGGTTTTTATTCGCGATAACCGTTCCGACGTAACATTTTTTTTTTTTTTAAATACGTCCGCTGGACGCTGTTCGTCGCGATCAAACGCGTTCACTCCTCACGCGCTCGCGTCCTCAATTCCGATACGGCGATTAATTGATATTCGCTTGGGTTTCGTGAATGGTTTTCACGGCTCCGCGAAACGTGTCGTTGTGCTGCGCACGAACGCCATAACGTTCCAAAATACGAATCGTCGTAATTGTACACGGTTTCCCTATACGCGTAATATCATCATCATTTCCCTCGCCTTTATCCCATCTATTTGGGGTCGGCCACCTTCGTCTTAAACCTCCGATCTCCCACACACCACCAATTCTCGTATCCTCCTCGTATTCAACCACTTCTTCTTTGGTCTTCTCCTTCCTCTTCTTCCGTCCACGCTCAATACCGTAACTGTCCTTAATGCTTCCGAATCTTCTCTCCTCATAACACGACCAATCTAAGTCTATTCTCCCTCGTTCTATCCATAATCGACGCCACTCCTACGCTTCCTCTTATATATTCATTTCTTCTCTTGTCACCCCATTCATTCATCTAAGCATTCTCGTCTCGGCTACGCTCGTTCTCCGCTCTATTTTCTTGTTCACCGCCCAACACTCTGAGCCCATACAACAACATTGCTGGTCTCACTGCACACTTACCTTTCTGTCTCATTGGAATCCTCCCCTATACGCGTAATATGCGTATGTGATATATGTACAGGCCGTTGTTTTGCCGTAGGCCCGGCAAAAAGTTGTAGCTCGGTGAAGGCCCGGGTGACAATTTGGCCGAAACTAAGAAATCGGAAACGAGAGTGGTTCGTGAACGGGAAACGTGGTTCGCACGCGGCCACCGCGGATCACTTTCGATCGGAATTTGACGTACGTTCTTCTCGAACACGTGCGTGCCCGTCCGTCGTGACGGTGGCTACGCGCTATTTATCGCCGTACGTAAATTGGAACGTTATTAATCGTTACGCAATATCCCGATTAAACGCGTACAATACGGCGACACATGATGTGTATTACATAAAACGAGGTACGTTTTCGTTTCACGATTAATGAACGGCGGCGATTACGCAATAGCGATGTTGTGCGCGCGCGTCTTGTAGACGAATAGCGCGAGACCGTTACCGCGCGAATAATAAACGACGAAATATTCGCCGAGGAAAATCGTATTTCCCTTAACGGGGCCGTTAATAATAATAATAATATCGCGCCGAATCAAACAGGCGACCGTTAACGTGACGCGTAGTTTTCAAACGGTCACTTTCCGTCCCGAAGCCGTCGAATTTTTCGCGTACGGGCACACGCCGCTGCCGGCGCGTAATCGATTCGTACAACGCGTACCGCCGGAATGCGTTGCGACCGTCTCGCGTTCGTCCAAAACAAAAAAAGAAAACGTCCGTCGGTTTATCGCCGTAAAACTATACGGCTAACTGTGTGTATGTGTAACACGTATTTGTTGAAATAACGTTATCGCCGAGCGCGTAATTTAACGATACACGTTTCCTATAGCGCTCGTTTAATACGATATTTTCTAAAAAAACCGACAAAAAACGAATCTGACGAAATAATTTACGCAATATTAATACGTTATTTGCCTATCCACTTCGTGAAAAGACGTCCGTCCAATAAATAATAACGACGACGACGACGACGACGACAAAAATAGAAACTATTACACAACAATATGCGTAGCGCAGGAACGTGTTTCTTCTTTGTCGAGTACTTAAACAAATATATATATATTTAAACGTGCGCGCCTGATGAAGTTAAACGTAATAATAATAATATTCCGAGTTACTTATCGTTCGTTATATTATTGTTAAACGTTATTATATTCGACTGAGCGACGACGAGGTCACTGAACAATTCGGAATGTTTGTAAGCGTATACAATATTATTAAAATAGACGCCTTTTCGAATCGAATGTTGTGACGTTTATCACGTGTACGTAATTGAACAAACACGATTATTCGGGTGGTTCTTTTTCGGTACGAAAATTCCACACAGTTTGTTATTAATTTTTCATATTTCCTCCCTCCCCCCCCCCAAATTGCTTTTATCCAATTTACGATCGAATCGGTTTCTAACGCGACGTAACGACGTTAAAATTGAACTCGAAGACATTTTTTTCGTTTTTCGATATTTACGTCACGTAAAATCGTATAACTCGATAATTGACTTCATAGTTATCAACTACGTACATATATATATATATGTGTGTGTGTGTAATGACTTTTGTTCGAAGGTTTTTTTCGTTTAAAGATGACGAGTTTAATTAGTTCGATAGTTTTAAAAAAGTTCTCATTAAAGTCGCTTCGAAATTACTAACATTTTGTCCGATCGATATAGAATAAGAGGAATTTTATTGTTACGAGCAATTTAATTTGTTCGATACAAAAGTGGGACGATTTGTTGTGAAAATATCGACTACGATTTTATCGAAGAATAACGAAAAAAAATCACAACCGTTGCGGCACAGTTCACAGTGAAAGTGTTTAGGTCGCCGCCGGTGAGTCTGTGTTCCGCCACGCGTGGAGCAATAACCCAAAACTCGGGCTGGTGCGTTCATTTACGCGAACGGGCGCGCGGTCCGTACGTGGGCGATACGGACACGATTAAACTATCGAGCGGACAGTATCTGGACGGTTTTAGACAGCCCGGATTGTCGTCGTTATTGGCGTTTCCGGTATTTCACCGAGCGCGGGAAACCACGTCCCGGAAAGGTCCCAGAAAATGGGAGTGGGGGGGGGGGCGAGTGGAATGGGAGCTTATTTTTGCCGGCGTCGCGCGCAATTCGAACCGACCGTATCGATTCAAAATGGAAATAACCAAACGCGAATCGACGCGCAATAGTGATTCGAATCGAACGAAAAATCCGTAAGGTCCGTTTACGAGGCTCCCGGATCCGACGCGTTTTATAACGGCAAACGTTTACTACTAGTCCGGCGAGTGCGGATCCGAAAATCGCGCGAACGTATTGATATTATCGCGTGACGTGAGAAAAAGTGATAATCTCACGTTGGTCGTGACGCGCGCGATATAAAAACACAAAAAAACTTACCAAGAGCTCCGGTGTAGTACACCGCGTCGTAATGAATCGATCGCGATAACGTCTTCCGTAAACGATAATGTCCGACGACGTAATAACCCGAGGTCGGAGAAACCGGACGAAAACACACACGGACGAGGAAAACGGCCGGTACCCGGACCGCCGTTGGGCACGTCTCGGACAAATCGGCGACGATAACGTCCGTCGTTTCCGGCTGCGGGCGCGCCCGGCCGACCGTGCCGTCACCACGGCGCGGTCGGACCCGCCGCGGGACGTCCGCTGGCGGCGTCACCGGACGGGGCCTTTGTTTTGTCCGCGGCCGGGAAGAACGAGGAACGTTAATCGAACGCTCGTCGACCGCGCCGTGGAGTTTAACGAAAGGGGGCGCGTGATTTAACCGGCAGAGCGACGCGTCGTCCGGCGCGGTGTTCGAAAGCAGTTGGACGCGCGAGCCGTCCGCCGGACTCGACAATAATAAATCGACGAAATATCGACAGGGCTCGCGGCGGAAGAAATAATACGCCGTACGCGCGCGATATAAATCAAAGTCAACAGTGACACACACACGATCGTGGTAATCGTGAGCGAGCGTGCGTGGCAAAGTCCGCGCGTATTATAACGTTCCTCGAACCACTCGCCGCCGCCAGGGAAATTCGTCCGCCGTTATACTACGCGTTTGTGTAAAAGGCGCGCGCGCGCGCGCGCGCGTACTCACTAGTCCGGCGAAAGACGTCGATTCACGACGTACACGCGCATAATATACTCGAGTGTACGACTAGTAGACATTTTCGTCGACGGGTAGGGGAGGGCCGTTTTGTGATGGACAACTGTTCAACGTGCACGCGGTCGTTATTCCCGAAACAAAACGATATCTACGCAATTTCGGTGACTAATATTTATTATTCGTAAACGGCCGTGCGTATAAATACCCGCGTTCGCCGCGGTTGGACGGCCGTTTTTAGTGAACATATCGACCGTCGAGCGACGTACGGCCGTGAAGTTTTGTTCGGAGTTCAACCCGTTGTTCGTTTTGGTGTCCGGCGCCGTACGCGAAACACCGACAGGCCCGCGACGATTGTTCGTAGGTGTTTTTGTTCGGCACGAAACCGACCTAACAACAGGTGTTCGCGCACGTGTCGCTCTCGCTCTGTTCGCCCGTTGGCGGAACGAACCAAATCTTCGTTCGGCATTCGTCGAACTTTGAAACGTTCAACCTCTCGGCGGCTAGACGGCGCGCCGTTGTTGTTCTCTTACTACGACGGTCCGACGACGCGCCCGCGACGTTTTCCTCCGCGTCGTCGTCAACCACGCTCCCCTGACCGTCCCGACCATTCGTAAACGGCCGTTTTCCATCGACGCGACTCGCTCAACCCGTACGCTTTTCGTAACGTTCCGAACGAATTTTGAATCCAACTTTAAGACGAAATTCGACGGCCGTGTACGTTGTTCGATTAAACGATCCACGTTCGACCGTAGCTAAACATATTTTTTCCGCCGCTCGTTTACGAAGAATATTAGCGCCCGAAACGTCGCCGCGGATATCGCGCCGCCGGTACAATTTCGATCGCTACTTTCGGGACCGGCCGTGTATCGGCCCTTCGTTCGGGTCCGATCTTTTCGGATGTGTCCGGAACGGAAAATTAATGGAAACGTACCGCCCGCGTGGACGCGAATTCCGGGCACCTACTACGGCGGGCGCGCGTGGTGGTCACGGCCGAACGCGTTTCTTCAAATCGTGAACGTTACGAGCGCCCGTCTCCTAATTCGGACCGTTTCGACAGTTGTATCGTACCGCGCGCGCGTTCGAGACGCCGACTGGAAACGGGCCGTTTACGTTCCACACGCGCGCCGTTCGATTAAACGTGAATATAATAAACGTACGACGGAACAGCCGAAGTATGCCGTCGTTATTAGACAATGGGTGTACCCGTTCGGTTTTTTCGTATATTTTTTTTTCCCCCCGAAAATAAAAACCCGGACGAAGCAACCGTTTATATACATATGTGTGTATATATGTGTGTGTGTGTGTGTGTGTGTGTGTGTGTGTACGGAATTTCACGTAAATCACTCGTTTATTTACGACGGTTTATTCGATCCAAACACTTTGTCTAGTCGCGCATATTTTAAACGACACTGGAAATTTAAGAATACATTTTCTTTCTATGGTCATCGATCAACGATAATGGTATAATAATAATGTAGATTCGTATACACGCGCGCGTATGTATATACATATATATATACGTACGGTTCTAAACAGTATTGATTCAAAAATAATAAATTATTCATGAAGTTTAAATATATATATATATATAAAACGTACTCGTTAATTTCGTAGTGGCATATTTTTGATTCGTTCGTATAGAAAACGTTATATTATCGTAAGCCACCAGAATTCCTTGTCGCCCGTACGTTCACAGGTTGTAAACGGTAAAGTCCCCGCTAAAAAAAATAAACGTAACGGCCATGTTTTCGTTTTTTTTTAAACGGGGTCGACCTAAAATTCAAATTCGCGCGTAACGAATGCCAATGTACGAACCGCGTACAACGTTAGCGGTTCATCGTAACACTCGCCACGATCCTCTATAGTGTGTGTGTGTGACCGGTACGCTATGTAGGAACGCGCGGATTCCGTGTAAATATATAGACACGCGAAAATGACACACAGACCGTCCCGTTTTCGATTCGTCGTCGTGCACACGGTGACCGGCGGCGCCATTCCGTTCGTTGGACAAACGATATGGCCGCCGGATTACCGTGTCGCCGAACACGACGGCCACAGCCCGGGCGCGGCGAGCATTCGGAGATTCCGCGTCGAACACGAACGAAATCGCGATGGCCCGCGCGGCCCGTCGGTAAATAAATTACCTGACGGGACGGTCTCCTTAAAAGGCCTGTTCATTCGCGGCGCGGATAACGAACGACATTAATACGATTTACGGTCCCGGACGCGCGCCTATTCTCTACCATTCGTTTAATTCCGCGGCGTTTTTCTTCCGAGACTGTACGTTTACGTGTGTGTGTGTGTGTACGCGCGCCTCTTTACATCGCGTAACTTCGTCGTGTCGCGGAGTTTCGTTTCCTCTATTACTTGCTTTGTTTTGCTTTAGATGTGGTTACTCTGTTCCAGCTATTGCTTCTGCCAGATGGTGGGGTGGGGGTGAACGAAGAGTTGGCGGAGTGGTGGTCGGTAAGCTCGAGTTAGTAGTGAAATAGTTTGTTAGAAGGTGACAGTTGCTCTTTTGGCCATATACTGTTTTACGGTATTTGAAAAGATTTTGTATACGTGGGAAGTGTGAGGTGGAGATGGAGGCTTTGAGCTTAGACGAAGTGGTTTTAGCGAATTCTGTTAATGTCGGAAATTTGGTGGATTTGTTTATAGTGAGGCTGCTAACGCAAAGGGGGCGATTGGTGATTTGTCTGAGAGTAGTAGATTGTAGTGCTTCGATTGAAGGCCAGCTACGTTTGGAGATGTTGGATGTCCATGGTAGGCAGGCGTAGGTGATTATCGATCGTAAGTGTGTTATATATATATATATGTATAGTTTGGTAGAGAATGAGAGAAGACTTTTGGAGTTGATTAGGGGAAAGAGGAGGAAATGTGCAGCTGTGGTTTTATTTAGAGTTAGCGTAACGTGTTTGGCGAAGTTTAAATAGCGGTCGATGTGGACTCCCGGGTATTTAATTGAAGAGGGCCTCCCCGATTTCGTATTAAACGAAATTCGCCGTCGAAAAAATTATCGATTGACGTCGAACGGATTGGGGCGGCTCGTCGCGCGAAATTTCGAAAAGTCGTTACCGTGCGGAACGACTAGCGCTCCGCCGAACCGGACGAACGATATTCGTCCGTATACGATATACGTGGCTGGCGAACGGGCGCGTCCGGACGAACCAACACGAAATACCGTTCTCTTAGAGAACTCTTAGAGAATCTCTACCGGCCATGTACGAAAAGGGCGCGTGTAAACCCGTTACTAACCGCGCACGGCCGTTAATGCGGTGATCACACACCGTACGGCGTTCGGTGCCCAACGTGGGAGCGGAGGATCGTAGTTAATCGTAATCCGTCGACGCCCGGACGTCCGTTTCGCGAAAAGATCGACGGCGCTTTATGGACGCGCAACGTACGTAAATCGCGTTACAACAATAAGCCGAGTAAAAGGGCTAGTTAAGCTAGTTAAAGGGATCCCGTGTAATGTATTCGTCGCGTTACGCGCTTATACGTTCACGCGGTCGCGTAATATAGGAAGCGAAATGATGAAACGAGACGTACTACATTATATTCATAAAGGTGCGTATCAAAGACCCTTTGAACGAATGGTGTTAAGTGACGTATAATTGATGAGGAATTGGCGGCGGAATATGCAAAAAGGGACGAAATCGCTTTTGCTCTTTTTACCCCGCGGCGCGTATATACACACACACACACACACACATACACACACGTACACACACACCGACAATTTTGTCGGTGGCGGCCGGA
This sequence comes from Geopemphigus sp. TES_GeoC_2020, assembly GCA_025469175.1. NCBI lineage: Eukaryota > Metazoa > Arthropoda > Insecta > Hemiptera > Aphididae > Geopemphigus > Geopemphigus sp. TES_GeoC_2020. Next base: position 4,383 of record JAIPRN010004247.1, on the reverse strand, counting down.
GGGGTCCGCGCGCAGAAACAAACGGAAGCAACAAGCCAATTAACGTCGGGCGTTTAAAAAGGAGGATCTTCATTAATATATTAAACGATACCCGCGCGCGCGCGCAGAGGTGGTGGCCGTCAAGAGGGTAAGGCGGGGCGTGGTCAATTAAAAAAAACCTTCTTTAGAAAAAAAAAAAAGGAAAAAACGCCGTGTATAATTACGATATTAATAATAAATAATAATAAGAAAGGAGCCGAATTCCGGACGGGGGAGGGGATCTCTCGACGTAAAACGCCTCCTCGTTTGTTCCTCGACGGTTTTCCGCGCGCGTGTCCTTCCCACGCGACGTACACCGACGACCGCATTATAATATAACGTCGTAACAAACGCGCGAAATCAATCGTCGTCGCGTTTCCCGTACGACGGTAACGCGCGGCGACCGCGATTTTGGCCGCACAACGGCGCGCGCGTTCCCCGCTAGTTTCCAGTCGCCCCCAGACACCTGTCCCTGTCCAACAGTCGTCACGTTTTCCCCGAAATCGATTTTCCAAAACAAATTACCACGGCCCGTCCATTATCACGCGTCCAGATAAAGCGCAATCGCCTAAGTACCCCGGGACACTGTCGCTCTCGAATCGCTTCGAGAAAAACGTTTTCGAACCCGTCCCGTTTAACCGTTCGTTTTCACGTCGCTAGTCCGCGTTTTGTTTCGGCACCGCCGATTTACCCGTCCCGCGTATACAATTTCAAATACGATAGGGGGGGAATTTCGCGTATATTTCGGCGTAAAAAAGAAAAAGCGACATTTCGACGTTTTCGTCCTGGAAACGAAATATTCTCGATTTACGACGACAATTTCCTGCCGACATTTTCTACGACTCGTACACGGTCCCCGTGTTCGCGGACTCCGTCCGTGAGGGCCGGTACGTCCGTTCAGTAAGGGCGACGACGGCTGGACGTCGTGACGAAAAGGGTAAATAAATCGCGTTAACGGATTCGTTACCGAACGCGATCGATTCAAAACGGGCGTTCCACTCGCCGCGTACGTGACCGGTTTTCCGAAACGGGCGCCCATCACTGTACGCTTACAACGCCGCGCTTACTCTTGTTACGTAAAACCGACGCGATCGAATCGGTTGCCATCAATTAGGTGCCACCGCACCGGGCAGGGACGGCGGATCCGTCCGAGCCGCGCCGTCCCGTCGTACGGACGCGGGTAAAAACGGTGCCGGGCACGTTTCCGTCGTTCGAAAATCCACGCTACCGCCGCCGCCGCCGCCCCGGTGTTCGCCTAACCCAACCATTCGTACCGAAATCGTACGAACCCGCGAGCGCTGCCGAGTGCTCGAATCTAATTTTTGTTTTCGTCCACGGGAAATAATCGTCGGAATTGGTTTCGTGTTCGGGAGTGTCCCGCGGTAATAGATTTACGTGCGCGCGCGTTACATTATACGAACGCCGGTGATATATCCGGTGGTTTCCATTACGATTTCGTTTAAATTATAATACGCGCTCGTATTTATCACGGCCGCGGTACTGCCCACGCCGGTGGTACTCGGGCCTCTTCGCACGGAATAAGATCGAGTCGAACGTTATTAGGCGCGAGGCCCCGGCGACGGCCGATTTATACGATTATTTCTCGCGTCGTTCGCCCGGCGCGATAATTTTATTCACTTTCCGGCGGCGGGGCGAAGAGAAACGAGAGGGGGACCGACGGACGACGACCAACGTACTGGACACGATTACGGTGTAGTAGTAGTAGTAAACCAAATCAGTTTTTGCCCGGCAATTGAACGTAGGAAACGAATCGCTTATTCGGGCCCGTCTTATACGCGCGACGTGGCCGCCCGATACCGGTCGCGTCGCTCGTAAAAAACGTTACGGTTTTTAGCGTGGGAACGCGTGTAACGAAAACGACGTAACGACGACAAGTCGAGCGCGCGCACCCGCAATACGTAAACCGATCGGGAGCATTTCCGCGCGCTACTTCGGTCATGCGATCGGTCTGTGAACGGTTTCTAAAAACTTGGACGCCGTAATTCCGCGGAAACGGAAACAGTTTATAACGAACGTACACGGGAAACTTTAAACCCGGCGAAAATTACTCGAAATTCGTTTCCGAGCGCCGTATGGGAAAATTAGATACCGAAATTACGCGGTTCGTAACGCGCGTCGCGTGTACGTACAACGGTACAAATGACGATTGTCGCCGTCGTATAGATCGTCCACTGGGAATTTCCTTGAAAATCTATTTAGATTTCGACCCAAGTCTCCCGATTATTGCGACAATATATCGTACCGTCGGTATAATCCCGTGGCATTATCGTTTTCGTGTCTAGGCACACTACGCGCTCACAACGAGACGTAAAAGCTCCTGAACAACGGAAACGGTTTCGACAATGTTCGCCGACGTCGTCCATATAAACGCGGGCGAGAACGTCCGCTAAAATATAACGAACGAGCCGTTTAAACGACGCGACTGGTCTCGGGTCGGGCGCAACACGGTCGGTAAAAAAAAAACGGCTGTACGTACAATACGAGACGGCACTCCGTGGCCCTTCACACGCGATACTCCCGGAGAGAAGAGTCACATTTTTCTTAAAGAAAATTCTCGTCGTCGTATTTTTACGTTATGTTCGACGTTTACCGCCTGCCTGTTTGGTCGCGTATAAAAAAAACGTATTTTCCCGTTATTTCGTGTCCTTTTTCACGTTTCGTGGCACGTAAGAGAAAACGGTATTTCGATAATTGTACGGCGTTATAGTAACAATATATACAAATACGATTATTTACCTCCTAACCGATGTTCGTTTTTTAAACGAGCGTTCGTATGGCGAGCGGAGACGAAAGGTCAACGAAATAACAGATTAGAACAGTTTTTCGAAACAACTTTTCAACAATCGCCGTACGTGCGCCACACACACACACCCGCCTATTAAAAAATGATTAAAAAAGAAACCGTTTTTTATCGTAAAATAACAAAAAAACCGAACTGGCTAATCGAACAAATCATTGTGACGCCGCGAGTGCCGCCGACCCATTCTTATATTATGAACAGCCATCGGCACCGTCGTCCGGCCGGCGGATTCGCGTGCGCGCCGCCGCGTCGCGTATATTTATCGGCGCCAGATGGCGTATACGTACGGCGGCGGCGGCGGCGAAGATCGCGTGCCAAGATCATTAAGTTAATACACGACAACAATGCGAGCGGACCATTTTTTTTACCCAGGGAGTCTTCTCGTTTATTATGACGCAATTTATCGAAAGGATATATAATAACGTAACGTACGGGGTATATAAAAAAAAATACGTTTTAGGTATACAAACGCGCGCGTCCTAAGTCGGGTCGGGTCATATTGATAGGTAGATGGGTACGTGTATTACACACACACACACACACACACTCGATATAACGAACGAGAGAGAAAGAGTGAGCCCGTTTAACTCCGTCGTATGTTTCGGCGACGGGTCCTCTACGGCCGAGAAAAACGTTCCGACGACTGTGGTAAACGTTCGGGGTTGTTTTCGTTCCCGACATGGCGTTTTCTCCAGACGCGCATTAATAAGAAGACGCGCGTAATTTTATGTACATAATAATTCCGGGACGAGACCCGAAGGGAACGAGGTGGCGTGAACCCCCTGCCCGGGGGGGCGATGGAGAGAAAGAGAGTGAGTGGGTGTGAAGGGACGAGGAGATGGGGTGGGGGAAGATCGGGTCAAATCGAATCCGTAAAAACCGCGGGCCCGTCCGTATTATTACGACGTTGTTCCCAACGCGTGATTAACGGTCGTCTCCTCGCGTGTTTCGCCGATTACGTACGTATTGTTTTACGCACGGTATCGCGGTTGAGCAGAAGACGCGCGCGTCGTGGTACGTTCGCTACCGGCTAACGGGAAAATGTTCTTTTCCGAACGGTCCGGCGGTGTCCGCGCGATCGCCACGTCGGAGATACCGTCCGCGCGCAATCCGATAATCTGGCGACGGGCGCCGTTCGTCGTCGATTTCCAACCACCTCGCTAACCCCCGTGCTCGGAGAATCGTCGGCGATTTCGACGTTTTCCCGAAACCATTGCGGCCCGCGCGCGTGTGCGAACGACGACACGTTTTCGGACGTTCAAAACGACGCTCGGTTTCTGGTTTACCGTGTACACACGCTGGCTACGTCGTTCGTGTACCGTATCACGCGTACCGAGCGTACGCATATACACCCGGACGGGTGAAACACGACGAATCGAAATTGCACAGTCGACGGCGACGACCGTTTCACGTTATGATATGGTCGTCAATTACCGCGCGAGTTTCGTATACCTATACGCGTACGTATTTTGATAATATCGTTTTTTTCCCTCGCTCTGCCCCGTTACCCCCCCCCCCCCCCCCCCCCCCCCCCCCCACCCACC
>JAIPRN010004246.1:0-16123 GCA_025469175.1 Geopemphigus sp. TES_GeoC_2020 | reverse complement strand
TGACGATCGACGGATGAAGGGCGAGACGTACTTTTCCGGTGTATTACGAGCGCGAAATGTAGGAAAGAGAACACGCGATACACGGCCGTTCGTTTGAAACGAAACTCGAATCGCAACGTATTATCGAGAGCTTTTATTTCGTCGTGTCCATTTAACAAACCCCCCCCCCCAAATAAATACAAACGCGGGAGAAGCGACGACGGTTCGAATTTAATCCGTCTCGATACACGTACGCCAGGGGTGAATATCGGTGTCGTACCCACAGACCGTAAAACAAATTTCTTCACGCCTCCTCGACTTTTTTGTTTTTTTGTTTTTTTTTTCACGCCTAAGTGTACACGCTTATACCTCGTACAATATACGCGTAGGATCAATATTCTCCCCTCCGAATTCCGTACAGTAGCCTCGTTTCGACGTACGCCTCTAATCGTGTCAATCATAATTCAATCAAAGCGTGTTCTCAGGACCCGCGATTGATACGTCCTCGAATGCCTACGTATTATTTTCTTAACGGGCCGCCGAGTCGTTTTCGACGTCCCGTCCGTTCGCCGACCGCGTGCAAACAACAACAAAAACACCGACTTGGGCACCGTAAAAACGAGCTGACTCGAATGTAACAAAACGCGCGGCGGACCGGAGTTATTTCGGACGGCCCGAGTAACTGTCGCCGAGTAAAACTCGGTTACGGAAATTGAACGAGTCGTCCGGCTCTGACGACGAGTGTACGTGTGCCGTGCGTGGTTTCGCAGTCAAACGTGTCGCGGCCGGTGGTAAACTCGCGCTAAAGGCCCGGCAGAACCGCGAATCCACGATGCCCGAGTTACGCGCAAGTAATTAGACACGAGCGGACATTTACCGAAAAGAAGAGCCGAAAGTAATCGGAACGATATTTCGTTGGCGTCTATGGGCTTAGAGGATTTCGTTCACCGCCCACGATGATTTCTCGAAACGAACGCGTTGCCGAACGAAAATACACACGTCCCGTTAACCGTCGCGTTTTAAATTCCGGTTAATCGTTTCGGTCGACGGCGCGCAATTTCCGGACGTTTGTCCGGCGGTCGTTTTCCTTTTCGGGTATACGATTTGGCCAGTACGTTTCCGTGCCGGTTACGCGTAATTCTCGGGAAACGAAACACTTTCGTACGCGCGTTACGGCTTTTTTTTGTTTTGGTTTTTGATATTTCCGTTCGTCGCCGTTTTCGAAAACCAAAAAACCGTCGTACGTGTACCTCGATTCGTTTCGGCCGTAGGTGATTATCGGGTGAGAGGGCGCGGTGAGGAATGGGGGACGCTCGTCGACTTTTACGCGAAAACAAATCTGGGTGCGATTACCGTAACCGCGGTAGAAGATCGAGAAGAATTGGCCGACCGGACCACGACGGGCGCCCGAAATTCACGACCCGCGAGAAACTCTCGGGCTGGTACGCGCTTGTAACCTTTATTAACACCGTACGTATTACGCGCGTTTTCCTCGTTATTATTTACGACCCGGCGGAAAGTAGGACGCGAACAGTTACAAAATGATGACACACACCGCGCGCGCGCGGTCAATCACGCGCGTGTACACACATTATACATTACGGCCAAGCGAAATTGAATCTCGTAATACTTGTGACTCGAGCCGTGCGACGTCGTCATTACGAATTTTACGCGTCGACCGCGGTCGATTAAAATGGAAACTAACAGCGTACCGTAGAAGTTTACACGCTCACGACGTGAGCCGACGAATTTATAAAGCGAATTTAACGGGGGGAGGAAGGAGGGAGACGTTGGCGAGAAAACGGAAAAAAACGAAATCGCCTAAATGGCGCGTTCGGCTCTTCGATTCCGAGAGGAGAGTGTGTTATTCGTACGTAGTCGGACCGACTGTACGGGAAATACGTATCTTTAAACGATTTGCGGCCGCCCGACGGCCGAAATAGCGACGAACAAAAACGAATTGCCGCCCCGCGCCCGTGACGAATAACACATTGACAAGTGTCCACCGCTAGGCGGTAGGTAAAATTATTCGCTCGTAACCGAAAACCGACTCGGTACCGGTGTACACGATTGTAACGTAATAATCGCGAACGAATTCCGTTACACGCGCGATTCGTCGGTTCTTTTACTATTTTTCGTTTTTTACGGAAACCCCGCGTTTTTTTCCGTAAGTATTTATTACGTTAAACGTTGCTCGGTCCGTGATTGGCCGTAATTGGCGAAATAATTGAAGACGCTCTCCCGTATCGTCCGGCCGGTTACGTAATGTAATTATACGCCTACGCGCAACGTCTATTTCGCGACGTTATCATATGCGGGGAAACGAAAATGAGGGAAAACCGTCTCGAAACGATAATATTTGTATAACGTTGGTCGACCGACGCGACGAAAACGCGTCGGATTCATATGATCCGAGGATAAATCGTTGACGTTACCTGTTGCGTAGCCGCCGGTATTTATATACGATTACGCGGTACAGGACGGCGTATCGGGTTGTCGTATAATTCGAAATGCCGTTACGCGACATTAGGCCGTTCGAACGTACCCGATCAGCAACGGGCGTGTATATCGACGCGAACGTAAACAGTCGGAAAACGGGCGCCACAAACGGCCGTATACGTACGGAAAATTGACTGAGCGTGACGAACGCGCGCGCACACGCGCGCGGCGATTTCTCAAAATTCGCGTAAACGAAACGCCGTCCGAAATTGAACAAAAATAAAGTACCGGAAACGCGAACACCGGTTCGATACGTAGTTTAGGTGACGGTGTATGTGTAAACGGACCACGGTTTATACGCGACAACCCGTTATAGGTTAGGATCTCCGGAAAAGTTACCTTACAATTCGCTCGACGTTTATGTCCAAAACCGATCGTTTTTGACAAACGCGTCTAAATTTGTTCGCGACGACACTACGCGGCGTAATTGTTTGTGTAGCGTTCGATCGTCCGAACATCATGGTTAGACTTTCTCGTTTGACACGGTGGTTTTTTTTTTTTTTTTTTTTGAACGTTTATTGGTGGGGGACGATTTTAACTTTCGAGTTCGGTCGCTTTTCTAAACCCGACGTTTATTAACGTCGGCGGATCGGTAAACACGCAGACGGGCGTTCTACACTCGATTTGCGCTCGAACGGGATAATACGGTAATCATTTCTCGATATTATTCACGCGCGTAACGTAAATATGTTCGAGAACTACGAAAAAATTGGAATACTATACGCGCACGTCGTCGTTACGTTTATTTCGATTTTGCCCCTCGCTCACTCTTACGTATAACTGTATTCAAACGTTAAACTTTGGCGATCCGTTCACGGTCAGTAACTGGGTCACCCCCACCCCGGAGGAGGAGCCCGGCAGGCCGGGCGCGCGCGGCGTTCGACGATTTTCACGGTCGCCGCTGACACACATCGGACGCACGGACGCGCCGGCCGACCGGATATCCGACAGCGCGGACTATATTATACGTCGGCGTTTCGTGCGCGCGGTACGTAAAAAAAAAACGTAATACGCGCGTCCACCGCGTGTGGAAAACGGGAACGAGACCGACGTTACATTATCGAAACGATTTTACGTCTCGTCGTCCGGCGAAACCACCGAAAACGGCGTCGCGATTCGCGTTTTACGAACGAATTCGTATCGCTCGTCCCGACCACGAACGAATTCCGCGTTTGAAAACGATAAAACCGTACGTAACGGTCGTTGTTATTATTATTCCGCGGCCGCGCGATGTTTACGCGCCGACGGTTTTTCCCTTTTGAATTTGTTTACCGAAACCGCGTGGAAATTGATTTCGTCTACGGCCGGCAGTTTAGTAACGAAAAACTACGCGCGACGAAAATAAATAAATACGCCACTTTCGTACGACGACGTTTCGTTAAAACCTAGTAAAACGCGGTCGACGGCATCCCGCAGGACGAGTAGCGGAAAGGACGAAAATAAGCTCGCGAAACGTATAAGTTATAAGTATAAACGACGAGATTGTTTTTCGAAACGCGTTATGCCGTTTTGTCGTTATCGTCGAAACACGCGGTCGCGTTACGAACAACGTCACGCCGCGTACACATACACACAATGCCCGTTTGGATCGAAGCGATTCGGGCGAAATGTTCGTACAATTTCTGCGCACCTACCGCGATAAAACGAATATTGTTCCTAGACTCGAAATTACGTACATAGGCAGAACGTTTTAATCGGGACGCCCGATCGAAATACGAATTACAATATACGTCGGTTTGTAGTAGCCGCGGCGCGTGGTCGTTCGTTCGGTTTTTTTTTTTTTTGTTCTATAATTCGGATATCGTCGACGTTTTCTACGTGTTCCACTATCGATTATTTTAACGCTTAGTTTTTTCAATCGGCCACGCCGACACATGCGAGCTCCACTTTAAACGAACAAAAATAATACGAAATTTCCGACTACCCGAATATCGCGTAATATATATATATGTGTGTGTGTGTGTGTGTGTAGTGCCTAGCTCGTGACACACTTGCGAACTACATACATTCTCACTCTTCGCGCGCCCGTTATATTATTATTATTATTATTATACTTCTCGAGTCACGTGGAACGGGTAAATAATCGAATTGTTTTGTAAACCCGACGCCACACCGGCGCCGTAAGTATGTCATCGGTCGATTATTATCATTTATCACTGCACGGTAATAGTTTACTAATATACGCTATTACTAGACGGTTCCTTGCTCGGCTTCGCTCTTACAATAAATACCGTAAAGAACGATATATATATATGTAACACATTTCCCTTCGTTCCATTGTTGTATTTCGTACTCGTATTGTGGTCCGAGCACGGCGATAATATCGGTTTTTATGTCGTCGCGTTATTGATAAATCGTGTAGACCGCCCTATAGGGTACACGATTTCGGGAAAAAAAAAATCCGAATTTTCCGCTTATCGCCGCGACGGAACCTTCTCGGAACGACGACGATCCTCTATTATTACGAAATTCGGCGTCGATATTCGGGTGAGTGTTATCGAACGAGCGAGCGCTACTTTTTGGCCGCGAGACATTTTTTTAGTTCGACTACAGCGCCGGTTTTTTTATGTACAACGTACGGTGGTGTAACAACATACGCGCTTTTGCGGCACAACACTGTGGCGACGGTATTCGAACCCGATCGGTTCGGCGGTTTTTGTACGACAGAGTTGCGCTTGTAAAATCGAACCGCGTACACGTAAACCTATACACATACGGTACGTGAAATGCGAGCGTCGATCGTCGTCGTCGTTTCAATAAGCTATACACGGTCGGGCGGCAAACGTCGTTTACGGTCGACTACGCGGTATTTATAGGCGCGTATAGTAACTCGGGCCGCCGGTGATGTCTTTCCTTATAAAAATCGGCCAATTTCCGTTGAAAATACGTTATTCGTTCGCGCGTATTCCTGTTCGTACGCGAAAGAGATCGCGGAACCATTTCGTCGTTGTTTACACGACGGCTACCGTCGATCGCGCGAGATTTATGGCCGGAACAAATCGCGCGCGCGCGCGCGCGTTCCTATCACCGTCGTTTCGCGAACACGGTCGTTCTCGTTCGCGTTTTGTTTTTAGCGTTTTTACTCGGGCACGAATATGGCGAAAACCCCGTCCGGTTTGTTGGCGAAACGACGACCAGTTTGTCGTGGTTGCTAAACGGACGCCCGGTGACCAGTCAAGCTCGTGTTACCGTAGCAATAGACGGCGCGAAATCGCGACGCGACTCTTGTATGTCGTTATTTGTTTTTTTACAGAATAAGGGAGAGAGGGGGGGGCGATCGTTTTCCGGTTGAATTAACGGAAACTACGACGGAATTCTGGACGTTTATACGTCCGGAATCGCCGACACACTGCCGGGTGTGGTGTGATCGACGAAGGACGTTCGTCGTCGTCCGGTGTGCGAAACTCTCACGTTCGGTCCATCCGAGTGGTAGGCCGCGCGCGCGCCAAATGCATTTCGGGGACGCCGACGGGAACTCGTGCACGCCGAATTGACGCCACCGCGAGAAAGTTCAGAAAGCCGTTCGCGAAACTAGCCAGAAAGCGACAACGCGTGTTTCGCGTCGCGATAACGCGAGCCATAAACGCGACAAACGAATAAAACGTCCGAAAAAATCGTTGGACCGAAATTACCGGGCCCGGTCTACCGTTCGAATCCTATTGATCGCCACCGTTTTCCTACGTTGCAATCCGTAGGTTCGGCTTGGTTGCGCAGATCAAAGTAAAATGTGTTCTAACTCGCGACGGTTCGCTCGAGTGTATATTAATAATAATATCCACATTAATGGTAATCATATATATATATATATACGAACAACTTGAATTGTTAATGTTATCCGTAGACGACAGTTTCGTAGGAATATAATGGGTAAACTGATTAAATTTGTAGGGAAAACGCGCGGCGACCACCCTGAAATTTGACCCGAGAATTCTTCAAACGAGCGTTTCTTTCGTTTACCTGAATTCGGGCTGGCGTTATACCACATTACCGTGATTAGGCCGGAGAAAGAAAGATCGAATCGGAATACGCCCTCTTAAAATTGGAATGACGTATATATAAATCATAACGGCGGGAGGGGAGATATCACGAACAACAACGAAAAAAAAAAACGATCCGTCGGTCACAGCGCAGAAGTAATTGGATCGTAAACGACGGTAGGACGAAACTAATTCGATTTTTAGATCTATATATATATATACATATCATTAATACGGAAAGAATTTCTAAACTATTCTCTTTGAAGCTATACGTATAAATATATATATATAAATATAAGAGTAATTTCCTACTCGTCGCACAGTCCGTTATTTACGTGACGAAATCGATTTAATTCGATGGTTTTTTTCCGTTCGAAAACGAGCCAACGTAGACAAATTCCGCTTCGGTGAATACAAGAAACGGTAGAATGAAATAGCCGACTACTCGGGGCGGTGCGTGATTCCAAGGCCTCGTCGGCTTTTGGCCGTTGTCGTGGGAGATGGGGGGGGCTTCTTCTACGGCAAGTTTACGGATTCGGGTCGGGGCAAAATACAGTAGACAATCTCTAAGCGCCCGGTTTGGCGAATGATCAGGAAACGCGCGGCCTGTTTGTACGCGCAACGTTCAAATATTGCTCGAACGGGGGGGGGGACCGTACGTAGTTTAGTACGATACTTCTCTGAAGCCCTTTTGAAGTAATTAAAGCGACGAAAAACGGTCGATTATTTACACGACGAAATCGATAGTCGACGATTTTGCGAAAACGTCGTCGTCGATCGGTCGCAATATAAATATACGAATCGCGTCGGCGGCGGTTGCGGTAAGCGACAAACGTAAATATTTCCGTTGGATGGACTTAGTGTAAGTAGGTTTTCCGTATACGAAATAAACGTCGTCGACACGCGATAAATAAATTTGACGGCAAATCGATACGACAACCCGCCACCGCCGCCACCGCCGCCGCCGTAGCTACTGTCTGACTGACGTTTCGAAAACGGGAACGCGAAAATAACGGCAAAACTAATCGTTAATATTCGACAAACGTCCGATTTCCGTCTAACGCGTGTTTCGCGAACCGGCGCACACCCTCGTCCAATCCCAAACAACACGATCGTGCGTCCCAAAAAAAGTCGTTTTGCCGATTCGTCGTAGCCCACGACCACTACTGCCGTACGGTAGGAACGCGTGAATAACCGTCCCGGTTGGCCAGCCGTCCCGGACACTACCCGCTCGTCGGGAATTGCGCGCTCTTTCGCGTAATATTCGCGAAAATCCCGGACGTTATTAACCGAACGAAATTTCCGCGACGCGGACGGCCGATAATTTCGACCCGGTCGCTCGAAATTTCCGCGCCGCGGAATTCTATAGCGCGGACGGGCTCTATCCAATAACTTTCCGCGGCACAACCGATTACACACGCTTCGGGACCGCCGAAACCCTCGCGTTCAACCACCCACCCGTCAACAGGGATTTACGTCGGGGCGGTTCGGTGGTTTTTGCGCTTACAACGGTTACCACCGACCTAACCTGGGCGCGCTTTTTCCCGGCTATTCGACGACGACGCCGGCGTAATTTCGCGATTCCCCCGTGCACGTTTCTCGTTCGGATTTCCGGAATTTCGTAGTAACTACCGCGCCACTCGGTCGTCGGATTTAACGCGAATAATTGGACGCCGCCGATTTTACGTTCCACACACGCCGTCCGCGTTTTAATTAACCGTCGACATTTCTCCGGTACGCGTACCGGGACTCTTAGGCGTTTAAATCGTGTACGCGCGCGCGCACATTATAACTAACGGGACCCGTACGGGTTATATTTCGTTCGAGAGATACACAGTGGTCGTCCCCGCCGCCGCCATTAACCGGCCGTATTATTTTCGACGACCGTGACTCGTCCGCGGCGCTTCGTGTTGTGTCCGTCCGTCCGTCGTTTGCGTATTCACGACGTGTAGGTGGGCACGCAGTGACGCCACGGACCCGAAAGCAAGTGACCACTCCGGCGCGACCGCCACGTACTGTTTACGGTACGGTCGAGTCGTCCGCGATGCTGAGCACGCGGGTGCGTGCGGTTAGGTTTTACGCCGCCGGTAACGCGAGAAATTTTTCCGTTTTTGTTACCCCACCGTCACCGCCGGTTCACGTGGCGGACAAAAAAACCACGTAGGCGCGGCGGCGCGATCGAGTGGTACGACGAACAGCGTTCGGTATCGGCGCGGAAATTGTTCGCGAAAAAAATCTCCGGTCCGTCGCGCCGTGAGTGACGCGTGTCGTTAAGACGGGGGCCACGCGTCGCGGATGTGGTAGGGGCGTAGGGCGGGGGAGGGCACGCGGACAAGGTCACCTTGAAACGTCGGAATCGCCGTAAATAATATTCGTTACGTGAACCGGCGCGGATCGCGTTATGTATAAAATTACCCGTACGCGCGCGCGCATTACGACGTGTAACGTAATAATAATAACCCGGGACGACCGGTCGCGGATTCGACCGGGGGGAGGGGGGCAACGGATCGCGAAATGTCGAAAATAACGCGTCGGGGGCGTTAAACGATATTCGATAGATTTACGGGACGTGGTAGGAACACACACGGTAGTCAAGCCGATTTTAAGACTTTCCGGTGACCGAAAACCCGGGCACGTCGTTTCTTTTTCACAATAACCCGGATACGTACAATAATGCGCGACGAATATTTTTACAGCCGATATTGTTGTGTATGCCGATCACACACACACACACACGTGTTGCGCGGCGTATCCGTAACGACGAGTATATTTTACGTAGTAGGAAGTCGAGCGCGCGTACGTATAAATGGTTAAACGCGTTTAACGAAAATCTCTGTCGAATGCGACGGACGCCGTCGGATTTACCGAGTTTCCGGGGCGCGCCCGAGGAACTTCGGGCGAGTGTCGGCAACGATAACGCGACGGCCGAAATCGGCCCCGAATTCCGCGAGAAAACGGCTACCGGTGGTGGCGAGGGGGGACGGTGTACCGGAAAGCAAAGAAACGGCGCGAGCCGAAAACGTTTTTACCGCGCGTGCGTTTCAACAATTAACGCGCGTCCACTTTTCGACCAAAAAAATAAATCAACAAATACCAGCCGGCGTTTCGCCCGTACCGTACGCGCACGCCGTATTATATAACGTTTTGGCTCGTGTTCTTTAACGTCGAGTTCACTTTGGGGACCGTGCGGAACGGCTACGGGGAGGGATCGATCAACTTACAGCGAGCGTCTGTCGCTAAGAAACCGTGTCGCGCCAACAAACGATCGTATCGTCGAGTGTACAATACAACCTCGCGCACGTAACGGGGGGGTCTTCGTAAATGGATTCGCCAGCGCGCCCGGTCGACTCCGGGCAATAAAACGACGCGCGTAATTTCGAAACGAAATTGGCGAACCGTATCGGATCCGCGCGCGTTACTAAGAGAGTAACGCTCGCGCGATTTTTCGAAATTTCCGATACCGGAATACGATAAACGCGATCGTCGTCCAAGTGATACGAACGTAACGAATAAATTCCGTACGGAGATGGGGGGGGTGGCCGCCTTGGCCGGTTGTATTATTGAACTATCCGGAAAAATCGGTAAACTTAAATAACGCCCCCGGGACCGTCGCAGTGGTCTTAGACGCGCGGCCGATTCGTCCGTGAACGGGCGAGTGGCAACCGAATTTCGAATACATTTCCGAGCGCGCGTATTTTTATTCGCGTTTTGCCGGGCGCGCGTAAACGACGGGGCGCGCTCGCCATTGACGTGTACGATAAGGCCGAGTTTCGCGTTGCCCGTTTCCGCAAGCGCGGATGATAAAAAACCGACAGCGCGCGCCGACGCGATAAACCGTTTTTAATCGATTCGTGAGGAATCTTAAATATTCATCGGCCGCGCGCGCGTATTATCTCGAAACGCGTTTGACGGTATCGCGCTGCTGCGGCGGTTCGTACAATTATTATTGGCCCCGCGCGTCGAACGCGTTCCTTGTGTGATTATTTCGCGAACGACAAAAACGCCATTCGTCGACCGTTTCGAAATTACGCGCACGCGCGTATAACCGTGTACATCGTCGACGATTTATTCGTAACTGGCCGGTTCGGCGACCAAAATGGCCGTGAAAACGTTTAGGCGACTACGAATTTCGCGTACGAAATAAAACGACGTACCGTTTCAATCGACCCGACGGAGTTTCGTCGGGGTCCGTTTTGTTCGCTCGCGGCATTAGCCGGCCGATATTGTCGCGCGTTTCCGCCGAACGAAATGTTGCGCGGCGCGTGTGTACGCGATTGCCGCCGACGCGAACGAAACGCATTCTAGTCGCAGTTTTTCCGCGCGATTTCCGAAAAAAAACCTGCGCGCGACCGCGTATTATTTACTCTCCGATACTCCCCGGAACCGTGAACGGTTTAAAAGGGCGCGGGGCGTTGTAATTCGGGAAAACGTTTTTTTCGGTCGGCGAACAATAATCGGCGATAAAGTCAGATTTACACGCGAAAACGACGTATATTATACCGTAGACAGGTACCCTCGACGACGTATATAATAGAATCCAATTTTATAATCCACGTCGACCCGTACGTCGCGGTACAGGGAAAAAAAGTGGGCGTATATATATACATAAAGGTAATAACGTGTTCGTCTTCGGCCCGAGGTAGACACCGACTACACACTATACACGCTCACGCCCCGTTCGTCCTTTTGGGTGGAAAAAAATTGTTATACACGGGCGGCGGCGTATCTCTCCCCGAATATGTAATACAATAACAATATAACGCGCGTAGGAGAACCGAACAACAAAAAAAACAGTCCGTAAACCCCTAACATATATAAGACGAATAATATATACCTGTTTCTATACTCACACACCTATACATATACATATATATATTATTGTATAGGTAGGTATTATTCGACCAATGTCGCATTGTCCAATCTTTGAGTCGTGTGTGTATTATATTCACCGGGGGGGACGAAGCGTTTGTATAAATAATATTACGTATGTACAGGGTGTCCGTACCGTTACCTCCCGCCCATTCTTATCGTATTTTAAAAGATTATAGTCTTTTTATTTTTTTAATTTTCTCAAAACCGAGAACGTAAATGCCGTGGCGTGTCGGTCGATTTTCCCGACACCTCCCATCCGTTTTTGGTACGTTGAATTTTCGTCAATTTACATTCGATGTATGTGGCGTAGTTGTATGGCGGGAGATAGTTCCGTCGTATTCCCAGCAAGGGGGGTGGTTTTATTGTAATTCGCGTTTTGTTAACGACAATAAACGATGACGACCCACAGTCTGAAGTACTGTTCTCAGTCTTTCCAGACAGCGGGTGTATTGCCAATTTATTAGGGGGGGAAAGGGTGTCCGTCACGCGGAGATGTGACGAATAACTTTCGGTTCTTTTTCCGCGTTCGTTTAAGCTTTCGATATGAGAAATTCTTTCTCGAAATACGCCTAACCGAAACTATTGACCGAACAATAAAAAAAGTCTATTTTCGTTCATCGACGGAAGATTTATTGACGGCGAAACGTCCGTACAGTAAAGTAAACGTAATTACGAAACGGTTGATTCGATTATTTCACGATCGAAATTGAAAACGTGAAATAAGGAGATTCGTTAAAAAAATATAGGCAATTTAACGCGCGGCCATAGTTCAAAATACGTTTATTACCATAGCGCTAGACGTACGGACGGTGGTAATAATAATTCGGAAAAAAGCTCCGAAATATCAAAAGTTATTTTAGCTTTGTAAGATTTACGCCAGGCACTTTATATATATATATATATATAAAAATTTACAAAGGATATGCTCGACTCGGTACAAGTCGGAATTTTTAAAATTTTTACGACGTTATTGAATTCCGTTAAAGCCTTTTTGGAAAATATCGACGTCGAACGTTCGCAAAATCTCGCCCGCGCGTTACCGATTTGCGATCCGAAAGAAACTACGACTTGAGATATCTTCGAGGACAGTTATATAACATATATACATAAAATAAGATTCCTCTTTTCGACAAACGGCGAACACTTTTGTGCGAACGAAAACGCGCTGATAAAACACTGACTGAATAAACCGAAAAAAGTGTCTAATTTATTATTTCGGGAATTTAAAATGGCGGTCGTAGAGGTACCGACGCGTGGTCGCAAAAGACCGCTGATTTTTCGATTTCTTCGCGACGGATATGGTACGAAAATTACAAACAGCCTACGACGGCGTTCCACGGATCGTCCGAAATCTATCGACCTAATTTTTTTTATCAACACGGGCCGAGTAATTTTCGAGATTGCCCGGCGCAAGTACGTCGAATAAGTGTTTATATAAATACGACGTACGTACGTACTCGCGCGATGATAATAATGTACACGGAGTAAACACGGGCGTAAAAAAAGAAGAAAACAAAGTGTACACGACGTAAGAACGCCTGGCCCATTCTCACGCGGTCAATATTTTCGTGAAGGAAACGTCGTCGTCGCACCTGTAAACCTGACGACGACGACGACGATGACGACGACGACGACGACGACGACGACGACGACCACTCACGCACGCGCACGAATTATACACGAAAACACTCGAGCGGCGCACGTACGCGGCGAATGTGTACTTACGTCGTCGTCCTGTTATCGTGGTCGGTAGGTTAGAAAACCGGTTGTTCTCTCGGCGGCGCGGAACTCGTTTCGAGAAAGTAACCCGACTCCACCGGTGCGCGCGCGACCGTCGCGAATCCGACATCGGCCGTGGTGTGTGCGTGTGTAACGCGTGTACATTATATATCCCACCGGTCTCCTAATTGACGGGCGACACGGTGAACTTAAACGCTCTGTCCACGTGTTAAAAACTTCTCCAAAACCGCTATTACTCCGTCATAATCAGCTAACCTATTCTCTCAACAAATAATCGTCGTCGTAAGCTTTTCGGATTCCGCCGTCGCGCTCTGCGACCACCCTCCCGCATCCCTAAACACACACGCCGCACACGTTCCCGTTAAGAGATTACGTTTACGACGTTATAAGATTTTTCGAAAATGTTGAACAACGCCACACCCCCCCCCGTCTTTTCGAAAATCGTTATTTTTCTGGACCAACACGCTTCGGTACGATCGACAACAAGAAACCGGAATAATTATACTTAATAGACCGACCACCCTACCCATCGGTAAATGTGTTATGACGCGCTTTCCAATTCCATACTACACCGACAAACGTGGTGCGCACAATTCTAGGTTTTGTGTTACCTCCTCCCCTCGCGCAACCGACGAGAAAATGACCCGTCCGTGGATCGTTCGCCAATTTACAATTATTTCGGTTAATTAGCGTTAAATTCGGGAAAAATATGAACGGAACCCGTTATTACGACGTATTTACTTAAAAGTGGAACGAGTTTTAAAATCGACATTTAAATATTATAATATCGCTACGCGTAATTTTTCCCTAACGCGAATACGCGACGGTGGCGTATATTTTTTTGTCCGTTATTCCGACCGTCGATTTGTCTATTATTACAAATTGAAACGAACGACTTTTACCGGCGAGACAATGCGAGCGATAATTTTGGATATTTTATTCGTAGGCTACAAAATCCGATTGGTTTTCTCTGTTTGTGTTTTGGATATTAAGAAAATATCCGTAACTATCCCTAAAATGGTTTCGCGTATTATTTTGGTCCGTACGTTATTTCACTATAACACATTTCCTCCGCGGTCGTAGTTTTACTTCGTTTAACACGCGCCAGACGGTTCACGTTATTATATTTATCGCGTAAGTTGAAAAAGATACGAAAGGTTTTTTTAATCGATAATTTAATAAAAAAGCGTGCGGGCGCGCGTTTATAACGCTCGTTTAGAGCGCTAGACGCATTCGTGTTTGAAGCGTTTAGTTGTTAAACGGTACCGGCGCTTTTATTGAATCACTCGGTATATATATATATATGTCCAGTCACTTGGTCAACCGGTACGCGAACTGAGCGACATATTTTCGTAGTCCATCTCACGAAACGACCCCGTACTGTTACTGCTCGATTACACGTCGATGGCGTACAAACAGTGTGGCGGCACGGTCGTTTATTCGTTTTTTTTTTGGCTTGCAATACGCGCAGCGAGCAAGTAACTCTATTAGACGAGACGCGCATTTCCATAGGTACGAAAAATTTCGGTAAAAGCGATCGTCCTGTTGTAGAACAAACGCACGCACAGGCGCGTGGCGCGCACGCTCGCACACTCCAACAGTGAGTGATCACATATACCGGACTCGTCATTCCGGTAAAAACGAATACGTAAATACGAAATAACGTTAACCGAAATTTTGTTTTCGTCCGAAATCGTTTATCGTAATAATTTTCGAGTACGAGTTTTCGTTTTTTACGAATATTTTTGTGGCGGCCTCGACGTTCTAGGACACGGACCACTGATGGGAAAGAGAGGGGCGAGAATATCGAAGCCTTGGGGCATCGGCTCTGCGGACCACGGTTAACGTATTTCTCGAATACACGTGACCGCTTTATACGTTTTGAACTATTACACGGTAATAATAATATAATAATAATAACGAATAACGGCGGGCGTTAATAACGCCTCTTTAAATCGGAGTGTCCGGCCGACGAAGAGACATTTTGAGACGCGAAAATTGATTTCGCGCCGATAATGTATAAGACTCAGGCGCGTTTTCACGGACGAGAAAAGGGAAAAAATAACGAAAATATCGCGATTATTACGAACAACTCGCGGTTCGTAATCGAGTAGCTTGTTTGTTCGTTTTGTTAGATTATACGACGACTTCTTTAGGCCGATCCGTTTATAAATATATATATATATATATATTACACGAGCGTATATAATCATGGCCTTGGAAGATAAGGTCCGAAACACCGCGCCTGGGTATTCGAGAGAATATTTTAATTACGAACGTGGCGAGCGCCGTTAGTCGAACTCTATCGGGCGGCGGAGGAGGAAAGACGTTAGGTTTCCCGTCAAACGAAAAGTTCACGGCCGATCATAGAAAAAATAAAAAAACGGCGGATAATAGACACCCCCTCTCCGCCTCCCCGGGGTAACCTTTTAAAATCTCGGGTCGGCCACCATCGGAGATAGCAGAACGTTACGCGCGGCGGGCACGGTAGCACGCGCCGAAACATATGACCGAAACGCGGCTGGCTTCTGGGTCGACAATCGCGTTTAGTTCGGTACTTTCGGCGCCCAACACGAGACCACCGTGTACGCGTACGTACGACGAATAGTACGGTAACGGCCAGAGCGTTTTATAAAAATCGGGCACGTAACGAAACGACCACTGCCGGCGAATAATATCCGAACCAATCGTAAACGGGCGCGAGCGAACAACGCTAACGGTTTCGCTCGTCTAAAATTACCTTACCCACGAGCCCCCCCCCCCAACTCACCGAATCCGTGCCGTCCAATTTCGCGTTATAAACCGACGAAATTTTTAGCCGACATCCGTCGTATGTACCTACTAACGTCGACCTATACGCGCGATATAAATATAACGGTAGCTACCGGTTTTTTTTATTATTATTATTCTACTATTACCACTAATCGTCGTTTAAATTCGCCGCGGACCCGAAAAGACGCGGAACTGCCATTGTGAAAACGACGGGCGAGGAAAAAAAGCAAAAACCGTTCACGTGTCTCTCTCACTCTCTCTCTCTCCCTCTCTCGTGTACGGAC
>JAIPRN010004245.1:0-16129 GCA_025469175.1 Geopemphigus sp. TES_GeoC_2020 | reverse complement strand
CGGGTTGCCCCCCCCCCCCCCCGACGACTCGCGCGTCGGCGTTTGTCGAAAAAATCGTTCGACGTTCGTAATTCGGTTAACGAAAACGTCCGTCGATACGATTTTTGCACACCGACGGCGGGGGAAGGGGGAGGGGAAAATCATAAAGAGATGGTTACCACGTAACGCGAAAAGAACGGAAATACTAACCCCCCCCCGCCGTCACAGTCCTAAAGTTAACGGAAACAAAAATCGACGTTCGTACAATATAATCAAAATTCCGGGCCTTTATCCGAAATTCTACAAATCCTACACACGCGTATATGTATGTAGACAGCGTGTAGAGTCAAAGGCCTTTATATCAAAATAATAATTTTATTTGGACGGAAGGGAATAAGGTTAGATATTTTATGCGCGTTTCTAGGAATAGGATGAAAAATAAATCCGAGAAAATCGGTTCGTTTTGGACGAAAATAAACTCGCCCCGAAATAAGGAACCGTGGGCGATCCGCGAAATAATGGCACCTAATGGAACGAAAATATATTTTCGCGAAAATACCACAATTACGTTAATTCGTATCTCGCGGTTATTATTTTCCCCAATAAATATATCGTGGAAGCTTTTTCGGTAAAAAAAAAAAATAATAAACCGAGTAACAAATGTTTAGTAGTCGGTAAAGGGGGAACGAATTAAACCGCGAATAGGTATTTCGTCGAATTCGAAACGTTGAAATTGGTTTTTTCCCCCGGCGTAGGCTCGCAAATAACGCGCACGCCCCACTGCGCGTGGAAAAATGGTATTTTTAACGAACGGCGTCTACGCGAACGCATAAATCCACTCGGAGTTCAATATTACTTTAATTTGTAATTTACGTTGATCCGGGAACAATTATACGTGTTGTTTTATTCGATACATCGTCGAAATACTTTTAATTAATGTTTTCACAATATTCGCGTTTAAAACGTAATATACGACCACGATTTTGTAAAATCAATCAATCATATATTTCATTAAAAACGACGAAACGAAACAGAAATAATATAATTCGCGTTACGAATACGCGAACATAGAAACGTAAATAATTTTTAAAATTGTATATTATTCGATATTTTGTAGGTACACCGTTGGTACGTCGAAATTCTAAAATATTACTTTATTAAATAAACGTATATACAAAATAATATTATATTAAATATAAATATTACCTTATTTGATTTCAAAAAACTTTTGACGGTTTTCAAAAATGTACGGTTAGGCCACGATGATCACCCGAATTTGTTTCTAAATTCGTTTTAAACGACGCGCTGTCATCCGAAGTTATAATAAAGTTTTCGAATTTGCGTTATCTTTCAACAGTCGTGTATCCCGAACTTTTATTAATCTTTTATTGTACGGACGAATACATTTTACGAACGTACGAGTTATTTGTAATTGAAACTTTGTAAAAAAAAAAAATTACTTACGACGATTAGTTATTAAGATAATCGTTTACGGAAAATCGCGTAAAATTAAATAATAAAACCGATCCGATCCGGAAAGGAAACGGTAAGAGTTAATCGAGGGGAACGAACGGAGTATTAAAGGGACCTTATCAACAAATTATTCGGATAGAGAGGGATTTGCGTTAGGAAACGAGAGAAGGGGCGATTGAAGGGGATACGGGTTATGTGGCGAAATGAAAGTGTAGAATGGAGAGGGCAAATTGTTGTTTAAAGGTAATTCGGAGGAGTGTGTGTGTGTATGTTTGTGGGAGAGAGAAGTATGGCATATTGGTAGACGGGGTGAAATTGTTTATCTAATAAGATTAATGGTTATGGAATCACGGAGCGCGGGGAGAATCGAAGGAGAAATATTTTTACGGTAGGAAGCGAAGTTGGTAGCTAAATTGGACACCGTTGGGTCGACCACGTTTTGCGGATGAGAGATTTCGCCGTCGGAAGTTATTTATTAAAACTTTGTAAAAACGTTCGTTGTCGTAAATTGTAGCGTGGAAAACTGACGGTTCCATTAAATCGTATAAAACGTGTATAAACGTACGAGTTTTATTCGGTAAGAAAGTTACTAGAAAATATTTGTCGAGGTTATTCATCCTAGACATTTTGTTAACGAATTTTCGACGAGCCAGCCGACTCGGCGTCATGGTACGCGTTCTGAAACGTTTATTTAAAATCGATTGTCGTTTTAAAAAACGAAATTCGTAAATAATATATGTGTAAACGTTTTATTTGTTAATTATATTAATAGCCGTCGTTACGGTCTTTATCTGAATTATTGTTACCAAGGAACAACGCGAAAAGTAAAAACAAAACGTAAACCTACGAGATTTCGTATAGATCGTTATATTTTTTTTTCAGACGAAATCGTATAAATCGTTATTATAATATTACGGTCGCCAATCGATATTCGCTTATATTTTACGTACCGATATCTCATAATATCACCTGTATTGCCCCTATAGTATAACACGTACTTATTACAGTTTCACGAAAAAACAAAGGCGGTATTATAAACAATTCGATTCGAAAAATTATATTATTTTTATAAAAAAAAAAAAAAAAAATAGGAACGTATATAAATAAATATGCGCTTTACACGTGATGCACGTAAAACGAAAACGAATCAATATTTAAAACGATAAACGCGTACTTGGAGCGCGACGCGATAAATAATGTATAATGGTTCGTTCTTGTTTTATGTAAATCGAACGGAATGCTTTTTAGTACGAAGTACTAACGTCTAGTCTGTTTTTCCGGATTTGATTGTCATTTTTTTGAGAGGGCGAGGGGATGGTGGATAAACACAACGTCAATTGTCGCGTGGAAATTTAATGTATGGTGAAATTTTGCGTCGCATTTGTATTACGTACATAGGTGGGCGAATTGTGAGTGTATACGATATACTCGTGACATCTGTGTGTATGGTTTCTAAAAGGCGTATTGTAAAAGCGAAACGGTTACGTACGCGGCGCCCGAACTAGTCGAAATGTACGCGAAAATATAGCCAAACTCAAATGTTCGATATATTCGTAAAACGAAGCGAGTCCAAACTCGAACAACAAGCGCGTTGTGCATTTTGACAAAGAACGCCGATCTCCGGGGTGATTTATTTAGGCGCGTGTACCCATTTGGAATCGGTGCCGTCGCGTACGACGTACTTTTTGTATACGTTTCGACTCGTTTCGCGAAAACATCGGTATATCGCCTTCGGGGTCCGAAATGACGCGTCAATGGCGCAATTGCGGCGCGGTATACGAAACACGAAGTAGGGTACGGCTCAAATTACGATACGGGAAACGTTCATATCCGTTCGAAATGTACGCGCGTTTCCGAATACACCCGAAATATTATACCGGCTACGAGACCTTTTTTTTATGACGAAAGGTTTCCAAACGAGAAGAGTTCTATTTGAAAACCGACTTAAGCGATTAGTTCGATGTCGAAAATGCGCGCGCGCAACTCGTCAAAAGTAATCGACGGACATATTGTACCGAATTTCTCGTCGCCACTGACGAACGGATGGGCCTTTTATTCACCCCGTTTCGCCATCGTCCGGGATATTATTTAACGATAGCAAATCATCCGGCGCTTCGTTAAAATAATTCGTCTTATTCGTAATAATACCATTCGATATGAACCGTAGTGGTGAAATGTAAACAACACCGTGGGCACAGAGTGCTTACGCATATCACGGGCTATTAAAAACGATTATCATTATTAAACGTTAATGTCGCGAAATCGAAAAACGCGTACCGAAATTATACGGCACGCGTAATGCGTCGGAAACGTTATTAGTTCACGGAAATATGATTATAGTTCGTATTACGAGGCTTTTTCCGAAAATCCGATTTTTCAAAGGCAAATAAACTACGAATTTAACTTTTACTTTAATCGGGCGTCCAAAGAGAATTGTTTTCGATTTAGTAGCGTATTACATTTATCAATATTTTATGGCGCTTTGAAACGAGCTGTTTCTCGATATAACGAAGTTATATTCGGTTACGGTTAAACTAACCATTTCTTTCCCTACAACATAACCGAACGAACGTAATTTTATTCGTTTCAATTAACGATTCGAATTATAGACGAGCGCCGTATTTTACTTGGTTTTTGACAACGAACGGTTTACGTACACGAATCGGTAATTCGAGGATCGATAGTTTTGTGGGGCGTTTAATTTTTTTCTCCAAACGTAACAAATGATTAGGAACGTTCAGGCGAAAAATATTTTCAATATAAAAACGAAATATAAAAGATATATATATATTTGGCTGTTACGACGTAACTTCTCGATATTGACGGAATAACGTGTTTTTCGAAATAACCAAACTAGTTGGACAAAATAATTTATTCGCCTTTCGAACGTACTCGTTCGTGTCGAACGCGGGGATTGTGACGTTCTCGGTTTCGTCGTCTGGAAACATTGCGTTCCGCGCGTATCAAATAACACGGGTATCGTCTCAAAACCGCCGGATAATGTTACGACTGTTCAATCGCGATTATTACAAAACTTTCCGTCTTCCATAGTCGCAGACGTACCCAAAGTCTTCACCATATCGACCGTATGTAGCGTTGTTAATAGTTAGCGCCTATTTGAATACTGTATTGACGGTATAGGTTCACGGGCACCTATACTAATGTAGAAATTAGACGTGTTTGATTACGCGTGGTAAATATGACTACGATACAAATATCGAAATACATTTATACATATATATGAGGAATATCCATACGACGCTCTATAGAACGTTTAATTAAAAAGCCATATTTCCGTTTCGATCAAATTCCGAAAATACGCGTAACGTATAAAAGTTGAACACGTTTACGCTACGCATACACACACACACACACACACACACACACACACACACACACACACACACACACACATATCAATAAATATACTACACCGTGACCAGGCCTAGGTCGCGCCGCCCTTAAGCGAAATAAAATATGCCGTCCGTTTTTTGAAATTCCGACGTGTTTAGCGGCGTCCGTAAAATCAAAATTAATTCGCAATAAACGACGGTAGTAAACACTTTAATTATTACGCGTTCGACTCAAAATGTATTTCCAAACCTCCGTTACAATATTGGATTACACGAATCGTCGTTCTAAAACAACGCGCCTGGATATTTCAGATATAAAATCCGAAATTATATATATAGAGAGAGAGAGATCTGTTGCGTTATTCAAAATGGGCGGACAGTGTAATCGATTTTCCGTCATTGTGGAGTGAAGATAATTTTTCATTTTTTTTTAAACAAATAAAAGGTCGTTCAGTCGCGCGATTTGTCACAGCAGAGCTGACGAACACGTGATATATACTATTTCAACAATCCGGCATACGGCGCCGTATTTCGATTCGCGAACTATTTTTTATCGCCACTAACATTTCGCTAATCATAACGAAAACATTTACCGTCCTGGACAGTCGTCCACGTTGCCCCTAATGTAAATCCAAACATGCCCGCCATTATAACGCAGCGGGCTACTTCGGTAATAAAATCGTATTTAGTTTTGTTGGATCGGAAGGAGGTTAATAGTAATACAGACAAGTCTAAGGTAGACTAATAAACTATAATATTACATAATACAGCGAATAATAACGTACTACGCACAAATCGTACTGCGACAAGACAATCGATCCGATCACAATCATAATTTCCCGCGTTGGTAATAATCCGAACTGCCACATCCGTGATAAGAATGTGCAACATCAGCACTATGCGCTTGCTTCACGTACACGAGTCGATTATAATTTGATATTTCAATAAGTTTATTTTAAGATTTTAACGTCGGTTTGTGTAATTATTTTACACTTCACATAGTATAGTACGCCGCTAAAAATCGTCGTAACATATCTAATAATAACCGTAATCGCTCGTACAACGTCAGACAGTTCGATATACGCGACGTTTTATAAAACAAACGAACGATTGTAAACGTAGTGTTTTGATTGAAAACTTTATTGTATTAAAATTATTTCGACGGTACCGTAAACAACGGCCGACGTTTTCTGAACGAGCATTGCGCCGTAAATCGAAATAAATATTTACGATCGGGATAAAGTAATAAGCGACGAAAGTAAGCCACCTTTAAAAAGGTCCGATCGAGATTTTTAGTTTATAAATCGCGGTTTTTGGTTGTTTTGCGGAGTGTTGTAAAGTATTCGATTGTCGATGTTTGCATATTAGAATCGCGTAAAACGAAAGGCGTTTGATGCGTTTGTGTCTTAGGAGTTTATATACAACGTAAACATTAAACAAACGAAAAAAACCAGGGATCAAAGTTTCGGTTCTTTCGGGCATAAACTAAACGAAACGGTTTTATTCGATCACGAGTGCAATCAAAACGTTACGTAGTTCGCCTTTATTTGTTTTAACGCGCGTTTTTATAATTAATTTTGCGAACGTCGTACGGAAAGACGCGGTACGTCGATACGCTACGAAATTAACGGGTATTAAAGAATAATCCCCGTCCCGGGCAGTTTGTCGGCGAGAGATCTTTACGAGCCGCGTATGAATTCGATTTCGCCTCGTTAGGTAAATATCGTTTACTTTTTCAACTACGCAGTTCCGTTAAATATTTGTTCAGCTTCCCGACGGTATACTTCCGTGCCCTCGCCAAGGTGTACCAAACGATCTCCCGGGTACGACGGCAACGGTTATTCGTATTAATTAAACGAATACACGCGGGCGCAAACGTCAGACGTTCATGTGTAAAAAGTTAAAACGGTTCGGGTTTGTAGAAATAAACGGACTCGTGTCGAGTTTTTGTAATATGTTTACGGTTCAGCCAGCGGCAAACGTCGAGACGTGCGAGTAAAATTTCCCGGGGGTAAATTTCAAAACGAGCCGACGAGACTTAAAATCGTTTTATACGAAATCGAAACGTACGCTCCGTCGGCGTATGCGATTAAAAATAACGTCGTCGCGGAAACGACGCGTCCGTTAATTTTTAGATTTGAACGAATCGAATAACGACAACAATACTTAACGGTCTACGGTAAATGATTTTGAAAATATGCAAATTGTCGAATGTCGTTTTAACGCTTTCGCGACGAAACATGCGCCCGACAGTTTTTCATATCGGTACGCGAAATATAATTCGACGTAAAACACTCGGATTTTCCGCTCGTTCGGTGAACGCTCACGCTCGGTGTATTATTGCAAACGTAATAGACGCGATTCGGTAAGCGTATTATTGATGGTTAACGCGTGTGGGAATACAGTGGCCGTTTATTGGCCGTCACGGGGCGCCCGTCGAACATTCTTTAAGGTAATAATAGTGCCGAACGCCGAAAAGGCTATAACGAAGAATACATTCTTAGAACTTTTGTAGCGTTCGTTCGTTATTAAACGAAAACGCACGTTTACTCGGTTGTTCTATTCCGAATATTGTAATCGGTGGACACTTAACGTACGTACGTACGCCAGTTAATCGGTCTGCGCCCGCCGTAGATGGAAGCCAAATAATCACTCCGCCTAACGGTGGCGAATTTATAAACTTCGTTTTGAAGGGGAGAGGGCGGGGGGTGTCGTTATAACGAAATAATTTCATAACGCCAACATTATCGTACGCTATTAGAACTTTATAAATATTAAAAATAAATTAACGAAATCGGAGAAATACTTCCGTCGAACGATAAAAATATTTCGTTATAATCGACGAAATAAATCGACTACTTACAATTGTATTATTGACGTATTCAAAACTTTTCCCATTATCATCTCTAGGAGGGTGGAACGTAGAAACCCTTAACACCCTTCTCCCCCTCCCGTAAATACGCCACTGCCGCGTAAAGTATTAAACGACGACCGTTTTTTCCTAGCGCGCGATTTGGTAAAGATAGACGAAATGCCGACACGTATTCGTAACGTCAGGGACAAATATTTCGTTCCGGTAAATCCGCGACGTTCCGTCTCGTTGTGCCGCGAACACCGTCGACTTCTATGAATTCCGTTACGCTTACGGCGCGTTTTGGCGTTTTCGTTGAACGTTTAACGCCGAACGAAGGCGTTACACGCAAAAGCAATTGCAATCGGCGTCTAAACGCTCTAGCGATTTTTGGTATTACGTCGCTCCGTAACACACGATTTGCAATACAAGCGCCCGAAAACTTCGAGTCCCAACCAATCGTCGAATATTGTCGGCGTTTAAATATTTTCCAATATGTTTTCACGGGTCACGTGGCTAACGACGTTATTTTTCGTATTCGCGGCAACCGAGGCGGTGTTTTACGTAACGCGCGTTCCCGAGTACGCCGACGAGTCCGTATTATTTATTCCCGACGGCGACTCGATTATACCGCGGTTTAGGTTTTTCGATATCGTTTCGGACGTATTGATTGGACAACGGTACCGATTTGAGTAAACACAAACAATACTCCGCTATCAGTAACGCCGACGAATATTGCCCAATAAATAATAATACGCCCGTCGTAATGTACCGAATAAAAGTCGAAGAATCGAACTCGCTTGTGGGTCGACCGTATCATTTACGCCGTGTCCGCAACATTCACGGGTCAACGAATCGCGGTTATCGATAAGCAAATACAAAACGCGATTTCTGCCGGCCAACTTCCAACCAAGCGACGAATTGTGATCGTCGTCCTTTCGGAACTACGTAAATTACGACGGTTACGAATCCCTCCGGGAATTCTTTCGCTAATTTCGATTTTATAAATCCGCGCCGTAGTTTCAACGAAACGTTTATTATTCGATCGTTTAATCGAATAACCGTTTCGTCGAAAATATATCTTTTTCCGAAATTAATTTCGGGTAGTCCAAGGGACAAACACCTTTGTCCCTCTTCACCGGGTTCCCACGTTCGCCACCGTAACCAAACGGTATCTACTTTCCGCAAAACAAAAGCGTATGGTGTGTCGATCGTCGCCGGCCGAACCATTTTTCGGGGGGAGGGGGGCGGTTATTAAGACGTTCGCTGTACGCAATTACGCGCGCGTCGACATTTGGAATTTCGTCGCGATTCTAATCGTTATTTTCGAATAAACCATATAGACTTTTTTTGGGGGTGTTTACGTTTAGATTTTCGTCCAGACGAATAATTGATTCGAATCGAAGCTCACGCGGAAAAACGTTTTCGAAATTTATTTCGCCGATTTGTGTCGTCCAATGACTTTACACGATTCAGTTTGTTTCCGACGGTAAAAACGCCATCGTTATGTTTACGAAATTTCGGTCGGGCGTGACAAATTCAATTTTGGATTGTCGACGTTCGCGCCGACAATTTAGACGGGCGTAGCGCGGATTTCGCTCGAAGTCGATCGTGCAAAATGTTTATTACGCTTAACGGTTCATTTAACCCCGGACGCGAGTAATAACAATACATTATTATAGTTTTTCGAACACACCGTGAATAGTTGATCAAAAGACGTTCGCATAATAACGACTTTATTACCCGCGGGATTTTCGTTTGTCGGAAAATATATAGACGGCTGGGTGGCTTTTAGTCGTTTCCACTAAGTACTTCGTGATCACTGGAGGGGTAGTATTTATTGACGTTTGCTAAACGGAATTATAATTTGTCGGATACGCCCGATAACGTTGCAGATGTGACGGGGACGAATGAATAATAGAGGCGTTACGCTCTTCGGTATTTTAATTATCCAGGCCGAAAGCCGGCCATTGTGTCGTTGTTTGTCGTAAAATTATCCGATTATTTTAGTCGGGTGTTTTTCAATTTATACAAAACTCACGTTCGAATTTCGGAACTTTAAAAAAACGTAATCGCTAAAACAACGACCAAGTAACGGTACGGAAATATTATGGTCGGCTCTCGTCACGCCGTTATGGCGGACGCGTTGACCTACGCCAATAAAGTTAGCGGCGATCGGCAATAATAGCGTTTCTACGGGTGTGTTATGGACGACGCGAGATGTGCCGCTGTAGCTCGCGGAGCTGTTGCCCGTTGTAATGATTCGAAAATTAAAAGCGCGAAAATAATATTAAAAAATAATAACGAATTAGGTCGGAAATTATAATTATTAGAAGGGCGTAACTAATAGTCCGAGTTATTGAGAGTTACAAGCGCGAGTCTACTGGAGTAGTGTGTTCGAGAACTGATAGATTGATTCCTTAAAAAAAAAAAAACGATTCGATCGAATATAATATAAAATACGTGTTTATCCGGCGCCGACGTTCGATTTTTTGTAGTTTCGGCCGAACGAACGAACGACGTGTTTTCGAATGGGCCTAAAACAAATACGTCGAGAATTATAAAGGTCGGGAATTCGTACGCGTCGACCAAGTCGGCGACAAATAATACGCGAAACCTAACTCCCTACGCTCGGATATCTTTCACTTTCTTCCATCAGTTTTCATCGGAGAAATCTCGAGTAAATACGCCCGGATAGCTTGACTGGTCCGCCGCCTAAATTGACAAACTCCTTTTGACGTCCCCGGCGAGCGCTTTCTGCTCGGGGCCTAAAGCGCTTCACTGGGCCAATAACGTGTTCGAGTTACGCAATGATTCGGGTAATTGTCGGATATCGAAAGGCCTTGTTTTCGATTTATCGATACGATTACGTTCGACGTATTTCGTACCGAACTATAGGTTGTAGCCTACTTACGGTTGTAACCGCGATGTCGTCGAGTTCGGTAATTCCGTATTTCTGGTTGTTACCGTCGTCGTCGTCGTCGTCGTCGTCGCCCTTCGGTATTCGGCATAGCGCGCGACGACGCGGACTCGTAACGATTTGTTTCGTAATCCGATCGTAATTGTACCGAATTATTTTCGGTTTAAGCCATCTGGACGATATATGTATATTACGATAAGACGATTCCGATATACGCGATTGTTTTTTTATTTATTTAGGATTATCGTCTAAGTTTTGAAAATATTTGTTCGGGCCGTAATCGCTATAAGAGGCGGCCGTCGGGTCGGTTTGATTTCTCGGACAGCTGGTCCGGTAGAGGGGAACCGTCGTAACGAAAGTTCGATGGCTTTCCTCCCCCCGGTGTTTCGTGGTCGCGGCGTCCCGGGAGCAGTGGGGTCGAGTGGACTGTCGTCGGAACAACATTCATACGTACTATTCACGTTTTCGGTAAATCCACCGTGCGTGGGTGTATAGTAGTACGCGGTGTTCCGTGGACGACGTATGCAGTAAGCGTTAGTTAAATGTATTCGTTAAATTATTTTTTTTTCGCGCGTTTTATTGTATACGTATCGCGCGTTAATTTTGTTACATAGTATAATAATAAACAAACAAAAAACGTTATCGCGGCTATTTATATATATATATAATACAGCTTCTGATACACCACGCAAGTCGAAACAGGCACTCAGGTCTACTGGGACGCCGCCGTCCGATTCGCCGATGATGGCGAAGGAAGTCGCGGGGTGGCAGGCTCTTCTCATTAAGGACGATCGTTTTGTAAAACCATTTTCGTGAACGTCGTTTTTCAATAAACGATGGCCACTCACTGGCCCGAAGTACTGGCGTTCCGGGCCAGCGAGGGTGTATTGCCCATAAAAAACAAAATAGTCGAAACAGGCGACCTCACGAACGACCTGTTTCGGCGAAACAATGTTTATTACACGTCGCGTACGCCATTTTCGTTATTCCGTCGGTGGAACAAGTGATAGCGGCGATAGTGTACGGAATATCGGGCGTTCGGTCGACGATGGGGTGTATACGTTCGTCTTCAACGCCGTGTAACATCGTCGCCGAGCGGAATATCGTTCAGTAATAAAGCGACCACGTCGTTTGTACGTTACGCGTAAAATCACGGAGTCCACCCGGCGCGTTCGGCCGGAACGTTATAAATCATCGATTTACGACCAACCAACGAGGTTTTGGTCACTGTGTACGGAGTCGGTCGAATCTGTCGTCGGCGGTCGCGTTCCGAAACTTAGTCGACAGTAGGCATAAGCGGCAAGTCGGCGGTAACGGGTCTCGCGAATTCTCGACGACGGCCGCAGCTATCCACTCCGAGATAAAATACGGACGAAACGGGTTTTTTTTTTTTTTTTTATAATTTCCGCGGTCGCGCGGGCGACGTGCACGTCGATTGTATATTATTACGCGTGTTCGGCGTTCCTAATTCGCCGCTATATTGCGCGTCGGAGTAATTAATCGAATCGGGCGGTGTTTAATTGGGGTTGAATTCGTACGGCGAGTGAACGGACGAAAAATGGCGCGGGAAAAACGGTACGTTTTCCGTCGTGCCCGTATGTTTTTTTAACATTTTTATCGCGTACATTTTTACACGCCCACATGGTTCGACAATGGGCGCCGCGGCGTGTTGGCGGGAACGTACGCTTCTTCGGTGCCCCGGTATCGAGACGAGAACCGAACGGGTGTCACGGCCAACTTGTCGTCGTCGAGTGATGTCCGATTAGCGAACATTTTAACCCACCCGTTTAGGACCCCGATCGGCATTTCACGTTACTCCATTCGATGATGATACGCGCGATGGGTAACGTATCGTATATTATTACGGCGGGCGCGTCTACTAACTATTTAGCGCCGAAGTATAACTATTCAAACGTATTGATACGGGACCGTGGTGGTTCTCCGACGGGGTTGGCGGACGAACGTCACGACGACGGACCGGCCACGGGCGCGCGAGTAAGTCGGATCTTCTAGGCCGCCAATTGTACGATTGTTTGTTCGCCGCGGTCGGCCGATTTTTTCGTCTGTTACGTTACGGGTGTTTCGTGCGTCGGTCGTTTACGCGTGACGATTTTTCTACCGGCCAAACGAACACGGACGCGACGTTTTAATTGGAGCCCGGAAACGTTTCCGGCGTCAATCGAATCGTTCCGCGAACTGTTCGGTTGACGTCTCGGGAGCGCGTTTCGTAGTCAGTTTATAAAAACGTTCGTAATTTACAAGTCGATTCTCGGTTGGCGTTTTCTTTTTTTTTTTTTATGTTACGTTCCGAGGCGGAATAAATAATTCGCGAAATCGAAATTTAAAAAAAAATTTTTTCTCATAATCGCTCGTATTTCCTTTAAATTGTTAGATTTTTTTACCGAGAAATATGAAATAGCGCGAACTTCAAGCTGACGTCTAAATAGAAATGTAGACATTACATAATTTATTTCTCCGTTGCTCTGCAAATCATAATAATAAAAACCGGTCATATAAGAGAGAACTTCGTACGGTCTTTTTAAACGCCATAGACAAATTACGTAGTAATTTTTTTTACAACGGAAATAAACCAATATTCGATAAACGTACGTTATTAATAATAATTTAAATATAAAAATATGCTCGAAAATTACGCTACGTTAAAAAGAATTAATAAACCGTTTTTTCTTACGTTTTCTGGTAGTTGTTTAAAATGTTATAACAATAATATTAATTATTCCGTACGTGAATTGTCAGTAAATCGATTTACTCGTTACTTTATTATAACAATATATATTATTATATAAATATATTATAATATCATTCGAAGAAAAATAACCATTAAAATTTGAAACGATTATCGGGTGATGTTTATGGTAATATTATATGGCTACGATATAAAATTGCCAATAAAACTATCGATAATTTTTAAAAGAAAATTACACTTTTCTTTGTATACTTAGTGTGTTTTGCGTTAAATTAAAATGTAGTTTTCGGACATTTTTTCCGAAAATTAAACAACCAAAGTCCAAATAGTTAAGAAGAATTCCAATTTATTTTCGAAACGCTTTTATTTTATTTCAATAATGGAAATTATTATTTACGTTTGATATCGTTCCATTTTGTGTATATATATATATATATATATATATGTATGTATAATAAAAACAGTTTTCGTGTTTTCAACGTGATTAGTGTTTTTCTCGATGTAAAAAATTTATATTCGTCGAGTAAAACGCTTAATTAAATTTGTAAGAAACGTTTATTAAATAACAATAACGATAATATTAATAAATTATTATTAATATAATAGGTTCAATTTATTTAAGAATTATGACGTTAAAAATAAATTCAAATTATAATTAAAAAAGTTTTCTGGCGTTTTTAAAGTCAATATATTTTTTATAATACATAAGCGATTTGAAATATTAATGACCGAAGTGCGTCGTTAGGGCACTAATTACTACTAGAAATGATTTAAGCGAGAGTTCAAAGATAATAACGATACTGTTATACGCGGAGGACGTTATGCTTTATTGTATTACATTTGCAAGTATAAACCGTTCTTATCGTCGATGATTTCTGCACGCGTAACGAATACTTCATTTAAATATTAAAAGAACTGTGGACACAAAAATATAAACGTTAAATCGCGCGAGCCAAAAACGATATCGCGAAACAATTAATATCGCGTTATTGTATAATATAAATATGTACATAATCGTTAATTTAAACGGGAATCGGACGAATAATTGTAATTCGCGATTTGTGAAGACTCACGTAAAAACAACTCGTCCGATTTACTCTTTCGAGTACCGAATAAACTATTATTTTCGGCTACCGATAATATTATTCGACGCCCCGTACGGGCGATTTATCGAAACGAACGTTTCGCGAATGGCGCGGCCAAGTTGCGCATTATAATATTGTCGAGTACTTTTTTTCCCTTTATTATACGACGTAGTTTGGCTTTTAAACGTTTTAATGTATATATATATATATATATATATATATATATTTTGTTTTTGGTCGTTTTTACGCGTGAAAATGTATTCGG
Organism: Geopemphigus sp. TES_GeoC_2020; assembly: GCA_025469175.1. NCBI lineage: Eukaryota > Metazoa > Arthropoda > Insecta > Hemiptera > Aphididae > Geopemphigus > Geopemphigus sp. TES_GeoC_2020. The sequence continues at coordinate 1,496 of JAIPRN010004245.1, read as the reverse complement.
TTTTAATAACGACGATTATGTCCGACGAAAATGAACCGTAGCGTGCTAAGACGTATGTGAAATATACGTCGTTTAGAAATAATTAACGGGCGAATAGTGGAATTCGAGCCGGAATTGTTGATTTCCGCGCGTAGTTTTATCATCGTCGTAAAACGAAAAAAAAGAAAAACGATAAACGGTTATGACACCTGACATAAAATATACACGTGTATAAATGTGAAACGGTATTAAATAGATATCGAACGTAATTTATACAACGACGTTAACGTTTATTTATTACCTCGGAATTATCGTTGTCCGGACTGCCGAAAAAAAAAACGCTAATACGTTTCCCGGCGTAAAACCGACCGTAAATTCTTCAATTTACGGCGTATTCGAAAATTGAAAAAGTCGCGTTCAGACGGCCGGCGAAACTTTTGTTTGATACTCGTATATTTCGCGGACATCCCTACGCGCACGGTTTCGCCGCGGGTTCGGACGTTCGGCCGTTTTACGTCAGGCGATTACGTCCGACCTCGGCGAGTGTATTGCCGGTACCGTTAAAAAAAAATTACGCCCCACCTAAAAAATAACGCCCGACTCCGCGGAGAAAACGAAACGCGTTAACCGACGGTACGACAATATCGATAAAACGTAAACCACGAAAACGGACGGGCGTAACGTCGTACGTTTGATAAATCGCTAGGGCGACGGGTAAGTTGTCGTTTCGTGTTATTCTCGAGCGAACAATTTCGCGATCAAAAATCGGACGTTTCTAACGTATTATTTCGTTCGGGCGGTCGTTCCTAAAACATTTATTTTCGTAAAACGTCGGCGTACAACGAGACGATTAAGTGTTCAAAATTCAAAGACTATGCAAATTTAAACGTCGTACACGTTACATATATATATATAAATACACAAATATCTAAAGCGGCAATTAGGTAATAATTATCGTTAACGTAAACGTGACGCGTTTATACCTATTTAGGGATTCGTCGTGTATAGTCGTTTCACGTCACCGAACCTTCCGAATTTATATAAAATACGCGTTATTCGGGGTACTTAACGATGATTACGTTTATGTAAAGGCGTTTCGATAAAACAAAAATATATTTCGGCGTACCGGATGGCCGTTTCGTTTTTTCGTAAAGTTCATCTTATCGTAACGTCTCGAAAATTACCAACGGGTTATTATGTTCGTAGGAAGATTACGTTGTTTGTACTCGAACCGCGTCGACGTTACCTTATTTAAATATATATCCGACACGGGCGCGTAATGTGTATTATAATAGACTAATATATTCGGCGCGTTAATTACGTACGTGTGTTAGTGTACGGTGTAGTTTATAAACGCATACCGCGACGGAAGTAATAGTGTTTCGCCGAGAATCGCTTATTTTAACGGTTATTATTCGGCCCGAGCCGTATTTTTAAACGACCGAAAAAGCGTTTTTTTTTCGCGCGAACGTACGCCCGTATTCGATCGACGAATATCGGTTATTATCGTTCGTATT
>JAIPRN010004244.1:0-16133 GCA_025469175.1 Geopemphigus sp. TES_GeoC_2020 | reverse complement strand
GCGGCGGGGAAATGGTGAGTAGGGGTATGAATGAGAGAAAGAGGGAGAGAGAGAGAAAGAGAGAGAGAGAGAGAGAGAGAGAGAGAGAGAGAGTGATTTAGGGAGGAGGAATACCTACGAACGTCGGAAACGGCGACGCGTAATAGCCGGGCGGAAATCGCGCCGGATATACGGTCCCCGGTCGGGCGCGCGCTTCGTACACCGTATATACGGGACGATAAAGCGAAATCGACACCGGGATCGATTTCGGATCGCGTGTACCGTGGCGAAAACGTTCGTGTTTACGGATTTATCGTACGGGTGGGCGGTTGTGGGGACGATAAATAATCGCGGGCGTAGCGTATGGAAACCGCGGCTTTCCGCGAGATAGTCGCGTCGCAATCGTTGCGCCGAATTGACGAAAAACCGCGGCATGCGGCTGTTAGGTCGGATGGTCGGAAATTTCGCGAGTCGTCGAAAAATCGGCCTCAGCCGCGCGGCTTGGGTGTCCGGCAAATAGCGCGAACGGAACGCGGAACGCGTACGCCGACGGGTGTTGTTCGATTAACGAAAATAAATCGAAAATATTTTGAAACTTAGCTACCTTTCGACCAGCAATTTGTCGTTGTCGAACAATATCCGCTCCTCCCAAACATTTAATTATTCGCCGAGTTTCTCGCGTCCGCTCGTTATTGCATTATAGGTGCGTACGTGTAGGCGTGTATATCGAGATCGACTAGAAATCGTGGGCGGGAAGACTTTGATTATGCGCAAATTTGTACGATCCGAAGTTTGAAATCCAATTCCCGTTATGCGCGTATAAATGATACGGTTAAAATTCGTTTTTAATCATTTATCGCCTCGAAACTGTACATTGCGAACGGTTTTTTGTTTCGTTTTCGGAAACTTTATTTTATCGCCCGATACAATAACGGCGTTATAACGCGCATGCGCTTAAACGTGTAGATGTGCCCGCAATTTCGAACGCCATTTTATCAATCCGTCGAAACAGTGTGTACGAATAGCGTACATTTGTGTACTATTTTATGTATCTCGCGATGCGGCGCACCTGAAGTATTATTGCAGGAGTATTACGCAACGAGTGCGTGTTATTATCGACGATTTTTTTTTTTAGTCACTTTTGGACTTTTTATGGAAAATGTTGCGCGAGACGTGCACGGGATTTCTCGTTACGACCTTTATTATATGTAAATATATACACGCGCGTGTGACAAAAACGGACTTATGCGTGAACGAGCTCGGGCGCAATGGTATCGGTTTTAGGATATTTATACGATATTTTCGTTTTTTGTTTTTCGAAACAAAAGTCAAATTTCGAAACGAGTTCGGCCGAACGAACCTCGACATTTGAAATCCGTCCGATAATTAAGGCGCGCGGGTGCGCCGTACGCTTCATATATCCATACGTACACGTTCTTATTTTTCCTCGACTCGACGGTCCGATCGAGTAAGTACGCCCGTCCGCTATGGCGCACATCACTTGCGCTTCAGTGTTGTCGTGTCCCACTTCAAAAAGAACCGCGACCGCGTCCGTTTAGCTCTCTCGAATCCTATTATGCGGCAACTATACGCTCGTTTGTGAACCGACGTCCCGTTTAACGCGGTTACGGTGCCCGTCGTCGGCTCTCCCGCGAATACTTAATAGTTTTTATCGATTTCGTTGCGCTTTCGCGTAGAGACGGCGTACTAACGGTTCCGGCACGCGGGGTTTTAAATTCGCCGCGTCCCCGACCTATATTGAAAGTACGTCGGCCGCGTATATCCGACTCAGTACCTGGGGTTTTATGGAACAACAGCGAATAACGGCGTCGGCGTACGCAGAGCGTGCCCGTAATTTCGTCCAGGGTTTCCACCCGAAACCGTTGTCAGGCCGAACGTCGGTTTTCGGAAACTGACAAAAACGCGCGTCGACGAAACTCCCCCGCGTACAATAACACGAACGTTCCGCCGGCCTCGGCGGGATTTTCGCGGCGTTCGCAGGACCCGCGAGCATAAAAGTATTATCGTTCGAAACGACAATAATAATACGAGTACGGAGCAAAAAATAGACGTTTGCACGAGCCGTAAAAATCGCGTACAAGTTTATTTACGGGCGATAAAATTGATTTTACGACTCGCGGTGGCGGTGTGCGGTGTATCGAGCGAACGGGCTTATTATATTGTTTATCGATAAATAACCATTGTTCGGGCCGGGTTTTTTTTCTTCCGCCGCCCGTGCGAGAATCCGCCGTGTCTTTCGGAACCGATAAAATCTCGCGGATTCCGTCAAAAGCTGCGTCGAAATCGTCTCACACCGGGCACCGTCGATTGCGCGTGGTTTACGGTGATGGGTTTAACGGGGACGTCACAATAACGCAATATCCTTCGGAATTGGAACGCGGTCGTCGGCCGGCACGTTAAAGGAACGTTGGACCGGGACACTTTATTGTGAACATTTGCGGGCAGAACGACGAAGGTTAGTTATACGACGATATATTTCGCCGCCTAGCCGCGAACGCCGGTGTCGTGAATACGACCCCGGACGGGCGAAAGTTATTCGAAATTTGCGGGGATCGCGGCGGCGTCTTATTCACGCGCGTCGCGCGAGCAGTAAATCCGACGTTCCTTCGTTCCGGTTGAGCAAATACGAAAACGTAACAGGTACCTGCATGAAAACCGCGGTGTGGTCCCGGCTGAGTTCACGGAGCAATTCGTTCGGCCGTACCGTAATCACGTCATTACAGTGTTTAAACGTAATTTTGCGCTCGACGTCGCTTCTACATTAGGGGCTCCCAATGGTCGTACGTATTATGAATCGATTTCCGGACGACCCGATTTTGTAAAACGTTTAACGCTTTTGGATAGGAGTGGCGCACGTACGTTCGCCTCCCGTTGAACGCGTCGTCGAATTCGTGCAACAATCGTTTCGGTACGACCGGACGTATTATTCGAATAATTTACGACGACGAAAACGTCGTGGTTTACGCGAAACGAGCCTGTACGCTCCGTGGCGAGCACGCCGTTAAATCGGTCTTATAGCGTCGAAACGAGATAAAAAAAAAAATAATAATAAATAAACAGATCGCGCTGTCGTTTAAGTTTTTACATCGTGATATGCCACGCCGAAAGACCATCGTATATAATATCATAGGCATCCGTGTTTTTTGCCGCGTCGTCTAGAAGATTTAAATATATATTTATACGACGATCGTTCCTACTTCGACCTGTTTATCCTTCCGTAACCGCTCGTTATGCACCTGGTTAATATGAACTGCACGTTGCGGGGGCGTATACACGCGTATTTTATGCTCGCGTGCGCGTGTGTGTCTGTGTGTGTTTAACGGTTTTATCACGTCATTTGCATACATTTCGGCGAAAAAGTTTTGCACCAACTTACTCACTCTCTCTCTTTTTCGTCTCTTCACCACCGCCGTGTATATACCGATATATTTATATATATGTGTACGTTTGTGTGCGCGTGTATGTATGTTGTATATTGTGTGTGTGTGTGTGTGTATAATATGTGCCACCTGAGACCCGCCGATCGGTTTCTTGGTTGTATTTTTTTCTCTCGTACTTGGGTACTATACTATATATATGTTTATACACACGCGCAATATCTTCCACTCTTTTACATCTACCGCCGTCACTTGCTCGCCAGAACCTGCCTAGAAATTGGTTTCTTGCATTGGACGATTATCCGTCAGCTATATACATACACACACAATATATATAGAGATACACCACAAACGCGACGTCGCCGTATTTTTTCTCTTTCTTTCTATATATATATATATATATATATATATATATAAGTTCCGGGGTTTTTATTTTGTTTTTAAAGTTGAAAATCCGTGCGATACCGGCTGAACGAAATAATCACATTTGAGGCAAATAAACGCGTTTAGTTCTTCTCTTTAGTTTACGGTCAGAAGGTCTTGTACAATAAATTAAGAAATTATTTCGTTATAAATTTAAACTAGTTAAGATATTTGATGTTTTTTGAAATTGATTTCACCTACAAAATTAACGTATAATTATTACTTAATTACGTATTTTTTAATCGTGAATTTGGAAAATTCATTTTTTCAATGGACGAGTTGCTGACTATAATGTATATATATGTATGTGTGTATGTGTGTGTATTCATACGTTAAAAAAGGAAGCTAATTCGTCTGGACCGATGGTATAAATAGGTTAACTAGACGTTAAATTCATTTTCGAAACAACTAATCCAAAACGATTTTCGTGCAGTTTTTTATGTATGTTCACGATTTATCGACACATACTCGAATATTGACATTTTGGGAGAATCCCATGAGAGGAACAGAGAGAGCGAGAGAGAGAGAGAGAGAGAGAGAGAAATGGAAACACTCGAGCACGACGGTTTTCATGAGCACAATACGTTTACGATTTCGACAAACTCCATATTGGCTGGCACAATATACGCGTTAGCGTCACCTATACCTACCGGCCGAGCTATATATATATATATGATATGTGTATATATATTTTATTTTTCATATTATAACGTACAAACTTGGCGAAGTTTCAAAACACGGCTCTTGCCCTCCCCCCCGTGTCTTACACGTGCCTAATGACCCGCGAAACGTATCGGCGTAGTGTATCGTCGAATTTTTTCGCGTCAATATATATATGTACGATGTACATATAAAATCGATTACGATCCGATCGAAAAGGAAGTGCGTCACGGTTAAATACTGTGCCAAACTTATGGCGCGTTAAAATTACGTTCGTTCTAAATTCAATTCAATAAATCAAGGTAATTTTACGAACATTCATACCGACGAAGTCCGTCCACACGCACCAATACTAACCCAAACATAAATAAAAAGGTAATAGCGAGGAGCCGTTGGTACTGCGGGAATATTGCTACAATTGAAGGACACTCGTAAGAGGGAGGGGCGGAGATTTTAGAGTTTTATTTATTTGTTTTGAATTTGAAAGCAACGATAAATCGTCGGATTCCCCCCCCCCCAAAAAAAATGAAATAAAAACGATTCTTAGCGACGCTAATTAGGGTATTTGATATAATTAACGAACGCGGTTACTATAGTCGGAATATTATGTACGTTGAGGCGTGCGATAGATACGCTCTAAGCTCTTGAAAAATACACAAAAATTGTGTCCCGTGTCCAACACGAAAACATCGACATTTCTTACCGGGGAAGAGTTTGTGTCGACCGATTTTCGTGGTGTTGTCGTTGTTTGCGTAAAGCAAAGTGCGAGAAAAATCGACGAACAGATCGAAGGGACTACAGACCACGAATAATTCATGGCCCGAACGTTTTTAGAAATTAAAAAATTAAAAAGAAAAACGCGTCGGGGAGGAGGAATCATAAAACCAAACGTTTAGTCTGACAAGCGCAGTTGTACGACGGAAGGACAGCGTATTTAGGATTAAAGTCGTCGCGACTAGGATGATAACGCTGGTCGATCACCGAATCGAATATTGTCGCTTATAAATGTCGAATTATTTCCGAACGCAAGAGAACGCGTCGTCGAGTAATTTTTTTCTACGCGAAATGCTTTCGTGACACTTCGAATTATACGTGAAATGTTAGAAGATCCACACTACCGTGAACACCTATTGTGCCCCTGTCTACTTCCGTCCGATAGTTGGGCGATATAACTTCTTATTATTCGATAACCGTGCCGAGTACCGTAATCGAAAAACGGCGCGCCATTATAATACGCGGATAAGTGAAACGCGCGACGACGACGTTTTTGGATGCCAAGTAAAGCGAGCGACGATATTCGTTTCGTGGTGATGTCTGTGTATAGATTTCATCCTTGACGCAGTGGCGGCTCCGGAGTCGTCTGAACGATCGCGCCCGCCCGCGTAAATTACGAAAAGGAAATATTGGATTTCCAGTTTTCCGGTTATTTTCGGTTATTCAAAGTACACAAAATATCGATTTGTTTGGACCGAAGGATTAAGTCGAATAAACCTACGAAGCTATCGATCAATCGTAATTTTAGCTAGTGCCGTTAAAGCCAACAACACATTTCCGAGGTCCGGCAAAACTATTATTATTATTACTTTAGCTTTTTTGAGTGTAACAAGTGTGTGTGTGTGTGTGTGAACGATACAAATTTGAAACGACGCGAAAACACCAGACGATTGTCATTTGCTGTCTGAGTCCGCGAACGGAGAAGCTCCAGGCGGAAGTGCAATATTTTCTATAATATTTCGCTCAGGCGCGGTTCTTTTTTCCCGGCCGTTTGATTTAGAGTACGACGGTCGTGCGTTATAAACGTTTCAGTGACGAACAATGGTCGTGTCGTGTCGGAGACTTGTACACGACTGAACGTCATCCGCGGACATACGTACCGGTGTACGTCGGTCGCGTGACGCGGCGTGACGTATTTCGAAATTTATCGTACGCCGTCGCACTGTGCGTCTACCGTCGGTGGCGCGCAAAATATCGGCGGAAAGCGGTTAGGTCGGGACCCGGGGGGAGGGAGGGGGGAGTGATGGTGACGGACGAGTTAAGTCTGTGTAGGCGAATGACGGGAAGCGATAGTGGTATGGAAACGCTTGCGAAGGAATGGCGGCGGCGGTGGACAATCACGAAGGCACGGTGGCGATGGCGTTGTTCTCCGTCTTTACGACGACGAATGGCCGCGAACGGTTTCGCGACGTCACACACGCACGTAGAAATAAAGGCGTGTAATTCCGAGGCGCCTGAAAACCGTATATAAAAATTTCCAGAAAACGCGGGTCGAATAGCTCGCGCGCGCGGGCGGCAGCGACGGCGGTGGCATCGGTAAGAGGAGGGGGCTCTAAATCGTTCCGGGCGACCCGACCGCCGCGGTCTCGTCTCTCTCCGCGCCGACGTTCGATTTTATCTTTGGCGGCGATAACGCCTTCGGGTTGAAAATTACTTTTTCGTCGAAAGTTCGTCGTCGTCGTCGTCGTCGTCGTTCTTCCCTCGTTCGTTTCACCGTCGTCCCCGCCCGTCACCCTTACCACTCCCACGACTATATTGTCGTTCCACGCTCTCCGTGCCGCCAGTTTTTGGCGGCGGTGTCTCGTATTTCCCGCCGCTCGTCGCCCCGGCACGAGAAATGAAACTACCGAACGAAACCGGAAGGGAAAAAAACTAAAACCGAACCCCTCTCGCCGCCCGCTAACCATCCGCCGACGGGTCGACGACACTAAGTCGTTTTCGTAATACCGAATAATTATCGCGTGCACGATACGCGGAAATTCCTTTCCCTTGGTCGGACGAGCAACGCGTTTCGCGTACCTAGATAGAGGCTACGCGCCTTAACGGTATCGTGCCGGTGTTTTTTTTTTTATTTAAATCGCATGAGCCGAGTTTCGTAATAATAACGACGACGATTCTCGGTGTTTCCGTAGGCGGCGGGTTTTCCGTCGAAAACTATACTAACGCGTTTTGTCTGAATCGTACGCCACTGTCCGAAAGGTCGTTTCGTGTACGTAAAACGCGTCGTCCGGGAATTAGTGCGTGACAATATCGTTGGTCGCGAAATTCACGAGGCTTTTTCGGGACCTTTTTATCGATACGCTTACGCGTAATATTGTTCGAGTCGATGAGCAGCAATCCGAACTGAATAGCGACGAATTTCACGGAATTTACGCGTAAATACTATGGTGTCTGGTGAATGTAATAGACGAGACTGGCGGGCGCAACTGTTCGAAACTTTCCGACGTTTTAGGAATCGACGCTTAGAGTAATGAACATCATTTTTTTACTGTACGATATCCTGTAACAATATTGCAATTTCAGACGCTGAATTTTTTTAACTGGCGAAATTTGCGGGAAACGGATAGTTTTTTTTTTTTGGCACCGGGGGGCGATTTGTTCTTGTTAGGAACACGAACGATTTTCGTATTTTGAAAAAGTAACACGTTATTCTACTTCAATTAAGAAAAAAAAATAATAATAACACGTTATTTTACTTAAATTTAAATAACCAACTCCGAAACGGTCAGTTTAGGGAACGTGAAATATGATACGCTGTTACGCGTACGATAACAATGGCCGACTTCGGGGAATGACGTAACGAACATTTGCGAATAACATTTAACCGTAGACGTCCGAAAATGTAAAACGGTTTCGAATTATCGATTTCGGTGGAAACACGTTCTACCCGAGCGAAAAGGTTGCTAAATAATTACTCGGGCAAATTTTTGTTCGTAGCGTACGGTAAGGGAAAACTTCGTCCGGCATAAACGTTGTTCCGCCAAATCGTGTTTCAACGCGAATAACGAGGAGAAATATAATAAAAGAACGAACGAACGTACGTAAAATCGTGTTTACGTTGTTCAACGTCGTTTTAGTGAATAGTCACGTATAACAAATTTATTACGATATATTATACCGGCGGAGAATATGAGCGAAAACAATCGACCGTTTGGTATAAGTATTAGTATTTTGTTTTCAGACGTCAAATTTACGGCACGAAGAAAGTATTCGGCAACCACGGCGACTTGTCAATCAATAATTTTTCGACGGATCGTTTCCCGGATCAGCTAAATCGATTTTATCCCGATAAAACGCGAAAAACAATTTCGTTTCGTTCGATAAACGACGATTATCGTAAACGCTTCGGAAAGTGTTTTGTTAATTCGTTCACCGGCACCGGCCCGTTATTTTCGTTTAAACGTGTCCGATTTTTCGTCGTAAAAACTTTGGCGAACCGGCACGAACGTAATTTGTCTCAAGGGAACAGCCGTAGGTTAGGTTAGCCGTAGGGACTCTTTACCCCCTCCTTCCCTACCGTAACCAGTTGTTCGCGCGCCCTCGAAAACGACCGTCGTTACTTTTTAACGTACCATCAGCGCCCAATATCCGTTTTCCAAATCGTTCGTGTTTCTCGATTCTCGTTTTTCTCATCGACATGGTTCGCAAATGTTCGACGTTCCGTGACGTTCCAATGACCTCCAAAACTGTTTACGGCCAAGGACCTTTAGTACTTCGTAGAGAACACTTCGGATACCGCTCACCATACGTTTACGCGAAATATCGCCCAAAATTGGCGTTCGAACGATAGAAGTACACGTAATCTCCTCGTATCTCCCATCCGCCCCTAAAAATAAGTTGATTTGGGGATACAAGATAAACACTGTATAATAACATAACGTAACGAACCTACGAAACTAAAATACGCGTCGTGTTTATTGGTTTAGGCTCGACGTCGGTCGACCATCGCGCGTATTTCACATCCGCGTTACCGCCTGTCTCTCTTTCTCTCTCACTCTCTCTCGATCGCGATTAACCGTATTTGTGTAGTCTGCGCGCGCGGCGTATAATTGTGCGCGAAACGACGCAGGGAAACGCGATAATAATAATTCGGTTTGCGGGGACTTTGTTGGCCCGAACGGGACTATTTTAAACACGCGTAGTGATCTCGATCGCTGCGGCCGCGTCATTAAACTTTCGTCGTTATTCACGGATCGGCTTATTTATTGGCGTCAGTGCGTACTTATTATATTTACTGCCCCTGGAAAAAATCTCTTTCCATCCTTACAACCCTAAGCCCCTCTAAAGGCTGTTTGTTCAACACACGAACGTGTTCCGAACATAAGAAAATACGGCACTACTCGGTCGAGTGAATAGAAAAACCGTTCGTCGATATATATAACGTACTCGTGACGTTCGAATCGAAAACTCGCCGCCACCGCCATCGGTGTCGTCCACCAAACGCCACCCACATCGTGTCACTTTACCGTCGCGTTCACTTTTCGATGGTCGTCTTACCAATCGAGTGTTCCTTTAGTACGAATCGTTCATCGTGAAATAAAACGGATATTTTGGGAACGCGCGAATAGCGCCGACGACGTTTTATAGTTATTGGGCGAAGTGTTTAATATAGAAAACGGACGATTCAAGAAAACAGACATCTTGTACATCACGGAGCTCGTTCCACGTAAACTAGCCATTACATCCTCTCTAACGTCTATGGACGTAACGGTGCGCGTCCGACATTTCGTTGACGATTTTTGGCGTACGGTCGATTTACGACACGCCGCCGCAGGGACGTGAATACATTTTCTGCTCAGGATGAGAAATTTCCCGACAGCTTCCTGTGGGAACGTTTACTTTGGCCGGGTAGAAATCAAGGATCCGTCTTTTCGTACTTAAAACGTATATTGTGTACGTGGCCGGGATGATCGAATCTAACTAACTCCACTCCCGCGATTGATTCTGATTTCTAGGTCACTTCGCGACAGTCTTTCGTTATAAATTTAGAAAAAATTCCGCGTTACGGACGATTTACTTGTTTACGTAAAGAAAAACCACTAACCGAGTAGTTTATATTTATGTACCGATAGGTTTTTTTAAAGCGACTTTCATTTTTATATTTCGTAGTCGGTAGGTACATAATATTTAAGAGAAAACCTCAAAAGTTATAAATTCTCAACACCTTGCATAATTATAATTTACTCTAGTACATTATATATATATATTATAAGGTACTTATAAGATTTATGGTATAGTATCGCGTTCGACCTATTTTGTACAAGGATAGGGGAAATACTTTTTTTTTTTATATTTAATACTTGTGGAGTCAGCTTTAACGCCGCAAAGGGGAAGGGTTATCCGCGAAATAGTCGGACGTTTGCCAGAGACGGGAACGCGATAGTTTTTATACACGCGTCTACTTTTACGTGCCTTTATAACACATACAGACACACGCACACACATGTAGGCGCTGTAGCTGTGCTCTATATAATATACAGAGCGATCGTTTTATCGTACATAAACTGGCCAAGCCAATCGATTCGAATAGACATCGTTTTTCTCCTTCAGTCTAAAGGTTTTGTACACGCACGCAATATGTAGAAACCTCGAAAAACCTTCGGATAGGGAGAAAGTTGACTAAAGTCGCTTAGCTTTTAAATAATCGATAAACTATAATACAGTAGCGGCACGTGTATGCTCGCCTACGCGATCGCAGTCGTTCAAGTAATTCGTTACTTTCGTACCTACTTGACACGAAAATAATTAAGCCGAATCCCGACAACTCGTCGAGGACCCGTCAACCGTTCGACGATAGTTGTAAATCTTTTAATATATATATATATATATACGGAGGTAGGAGAAAATCATCGGAACGCGCGGTGCACGCCTTGAGAATTTCCTTCGCGTGTACGTTTCAACACCTAGAATTAACCGCATGAGCCAAAAGTCATTGTCGAAATTCGAAAAGGAAAAACCGCACAATCCGCCGGCCTGTATTTATTCGATATTGTTGTTGTTCGTTTTTCGTAATTTTCCGTCTGCGTTTTTATTATTATTTTCTTTGTCGTTAAATTTCACACGGCTTTAGGACGTCTTTACGATTTTTAATTATCCTCGAGTTTATAATATGAACCGTGAGTTTATTTAACCGCGCAATGCCTTTGGCGAACTTGATGTAAAGAATAACACGATAGGAACAAAAACGACGATGATGGGGGATACGCTAAATTTATTGCGACATAAAACGAAACGGGGCCAAGCAGGCCACAAAGACGCTGTAATTAATCGAAAATTCTCGAGTAATTTCCGCGCGTGGCCGAGGTCTCGTCGAGTGAATGTGCGCCCACTGTAGAACCGCGTACCGAAAACTGAGCCACAATGATTGCCACCAGCTGCGGGCGATCGACACTATTGTGTTCGTGTTTCGCGAGAACGCGGCGCGGCGTGCGCGTCGTGTTAATTAAAATGTTTTACGATCGTTCGACCGTCGGTAGAGATGTGCACGAATTCGACAGCGTGGATGTTCCGCCAATCGAACAAACGGTTATCCGCGTATCGAGGCGTACGCTATAATAGGACCGTACAAATAACGGTCGTCCGTCGAACCTACCTGTAATAATCGTCGCGCGACCAAACGTAATAATCGTATATTTATATCTATAATATCGTATATAGATCCGTACGTGTACGGCGTTTTTGCGTGACGACGTCGATTTTCGACAAAAAAATCGTCTCGTTCGAACGGGTCTCTAGTAACGAACGTGTAGCGTTTTCCTGGGACTGTTGCTGGGAAAACGAGACACGCGTAAAACGTCGACGGGACCGACGACGCGTGCGCACCGAGTTTTCCGACTTCCCCGGGTGAGGAAACCGTTTTCGTAGACCCCTGTAGATGAGTGGAAAGGATAGAACGTTAAAAACCGGAAACTCGTTAAACGTTTTATCGATTTTCTCCGTGTCATAGTGTACGCGATTTTTACGCGACGGCCGGTTAAGAATTGCGGACACATAGTCGACGCGAAACATCGAACGCCAAACGCGTACCCTTACATTTCCCACGCCTCCCCCATACGCTCGTTAGCGGAAAAACTTTCGTACCATTTCGGCGACGGCTCGGAACGATAACCGCCGGCGTCCGCTCGCCGTTGTTGGCCGGAAAAACTTTGCTCGCCGTTCTCCGGCTAGTCGACGCCGTCCCCCGAGCCGACCCCATCACCGACTACCCCGAACGCACCGTACCGTTTACTACGGTTAATCGACGTGTTTTTCTGTGACACGCCCGCGAAAGAACACCGTGGAAATTCGGCACCGCGTTTCTCGGCCAGCGCGTATTTCGTACCTTCCAATCGTATACGGACCGTCCGGCCGACGAATAAATCGTCTCCGCGTGGAAAATAATCGGCGGCGTGTCGTTATTCACGACGTTATCGGATCGGCGTGACCGACGACGAAAATAGGCGCCCGACTCGTATAAACGGACGAAATTCGGGTCGTCGGAAACGAACAAATTGGAGCGTTCGTGAGGTAATCATGTTGCGCCGCGTATCGACGACACTCAAAGGACAACAACACGTGACCGTATTTTTCGTCGCTTTATCGAAATTCGGAAACCTCGGAACTATTGCCAATCGGCTAATAGACGTTATTACGATCGCTCTGTATTATATTGTGTATATAGACTGCACGATATCCGATATAAACCTCTCATCCGAACTGTATTTTATACATACGTGTATATATAAATATGTGTGCGTGTGTATGTGTTGTCGAGCACACCGTACTCGACGGGATTTTCAACTCTTCTCTTTTAAAGGGTTTTTTTTCGCAATTGCGTCTCTGCAGTGGTACCGCAACGCGCCGTCGCCTTGACCGACCACCGAGAATATACAATTATGTACGTGTGTGTGTGTGTAAATACATGCACGTACCCCGACTCGGGTAAAACGGTTTTAATTACTTTTTTGAATATTTATATAATAATATCGTACCGAATACATTTTGAAATATCCGGCTTATATAATTAAAACCGCGAATCTGCAGCTAACGCGCGCTCACCGTATTATCGTGAAACGCGAACTTAGAATCGTACCCGCACGTCTCGTATACGTATATATATATCGTTACGGTAACGAAAAATACGCGAGTTTTGGATAATTTTTTCGCGGTCGTAATCGTTTTCCGTCGTGACGATGGTTTCCGAATAGTTCGGGTAGTCCTACGATAGACGCACGACCACGGTATATCACGTACGGAATCGTCACGATATCTACGTCAGACGAAACGCTACGAAAGCGGAGGAAAACACGTTCGGGTCCCGAGAAAACTGTCGGGAAAGGTTTTCCGGCCGTTCGTTTTAGACGAACGTGTAGCGCCCGTGTTACCCACAATGACGGCGTATTCAAATTTGTCTCTGTGAAAAAGTCGGCATAACTAAATAGCAGTATACGTAATGGAAGAGTGATTTATGATGACAAACTGGCGCGATTGCGAAACCGCGAAAACTACGTATTTGTAAGATTACCTAACCACGTCGGTTAGAAAGGACTAACCTAACGACGGGTATAAAAATGGTTGGTTTCCCGGAGACTATACGGCTTCGTATCCGTGTCTGTTTCGGCGCACCGCCGACTTAAACGCAGAAAATACGGAATTAGCACCCCCTAACGAAATACGCGTCACATTCTTCGGGAAATTGTAACGTGGTTTGGAGGCCGTCGGTCCGAAGCTGAAAGTCGAGGATATTTAAATTCCGATCGAACGTACGTCGGTGGGCGGACGCATCGCCTAGAATGAAATATGAAGACAATTTCGTTTACCTCACCGAACGTAATGAAGTCAGGATCGTGATTGTAAAGACACACCCTGTATTCAAAATTCGAAGTACATAACTCGTGGGCCAAATTAAATTCCTCGTTCTGAATTATTTAAAATACGCGCGCATCTTAATGAATTATACGTTGTAAAACGCGAATATAATTTATGTATATATATATAATGACGACGCGTATAATACGAATATTGCGTACGCGTTATTTTTTATTTGTTAAGTATTACGCTTAAAGTATAAACGTATAGTTCCTACATCACGTATAACGTACACGATATAATAACAAATTAACGCCTACTTTTGAAACGACGAAGTTTCGACTTTAAATTTATGTTCAGAGTGTACACGCTGATAATTCAGCACACACACACACATATATATATATATATTGCGTATTTCGTTTTCACGAACAGCCGTTTGTACGGTCGTTACGATCGCTTTAAGCCTTATCGCGCATGTACGAAGATGACAATTTCGAACGGATATTTTTACGCACGACTGATGGCCCGACGCGCGTACGCGAGCCCGAGTTTTATTTCGTTGTTCCACCCGTCGTCGTCACGTCGTTGAATTAATATACGTCGAAATTACAGTTATGGCCCTACTATAGGGCTATAGATTAGGTAACCTAACGATTAACTAATCGTAACATAAACTAAAATCAAAACGGTTTAGGAAAAAATTACGATAACACTTACCAAATGCGTATTATATTAAATGCAAACTAATTTATGTTGTAACAGCGTGTCGATAAATAAAAATATACAGCACGTTTCCAGTAGACAGTAACCATTTCCTCGCGGAACTCACTTTGTCATAATGATTGGACATAAGCGACTGCTTCGGCGGTCCAGCCGAATTAAAAAATTAAACGTTTTTAATAATTTTCGTTAAATTTAGTTTTTTTCTTTACAATAGCGATACAATTTAATCAAGTTTTACCATGTTGAACGCGTTAAAGAAGAAAACAATCGATCCTTATACATTTCACACAGTATATACATTGTGCAAATAATTCGTCGTGGACTCGTGGATCCTCACTACGAGAACTTGTTCAGTGAAACTCCATAACTTTTAGAGTACAATAAATAGGCAAAGTTCGTGGTGTACGTATGCATGTTCTTCGTCCATACTTCTATATAAATAATTCGTACAGGTTTTTCTTTTCAGTGTAGAAGCGCGTGTAAAGTACAAATTATTTTAAATTATCGCCGTACCATCTACCGTCATCCATCGCAAATAAAAACACCAACGATTCGCCGTGGGATTTAAGTCGACAATTTTGCCAGATTGGTTTTTTCGATGTTCTGACCGACGTAGACGTGAGAAAACTATTGGGAAAAATCTGAAAACTTGGAAGATAGAACGGATTGTGCCGGGTGAGAGGAACGTGGGTGTGCAGATTTGTACGTCCTGTGTAGAAACAATTAAAATAAAACGATCGAATTTTTTTTCAACTATTTAATAATTTTATTTATGAAAATATACAATAATATTGTTGTCGAACGTAATACGCTACAAAATCAAAATACGAAAAATTGTTCGTTGACGCTAATCGCTATGTCGTTTATATTATATAAATATAACATAATAATATAGGTAGACAATTAAATAAATAAATAAACATTTCGCCGTTAAATCTATTACGATAATTTTTTCCCCAAAATAAATAAATAAATAATAATAATAATATATAAATACGATAATATCTGTTTTAAAATATTTTCGTTATACAAACTCTACACAATACAATATATAATATTATATTCATATACGTTTTAATAATAATAAAAATTATTGAGCAAAACTACTGCGTTTCGAACTGGTATCATACGTTATATAATACATACGTTCGGCTAAAATTTATTAATTTTTTTCGGTTTTTGTTTGTTTCCAAGCATATATATATATATATATATTATAATATCGTTCAATCGTGACGAGAGTTAACAATTTTCAAAACATTTTTTCCGTACATTCTGTATGTGTGTGTATATATACATACACACAAGTATATAGAACTATAACCACTTGAGAAAATAAAAAAAAAAAAAACGTACATATAATAAATATATAACGCCTAAAATATA